>JAVGVS010000002.1:1346307-1605169 GCA_032718565.1 Distichodus sexfasciatus
ATCGGCGTTTCCCAATCCCGGTCCTCGCAGCCCACAGCTCTGCACAGATTGGACTTTTCCGACCCAAAGCACAGCTGATGCTACTGATTAGCTAATTAGCAACGTAGGACCAGCACGCGACAGTGTAGAAAATACCGAATACGTGCAGAGCGTTGGGCCGCGAGGAAACGTTGATTTAGATAATTAGTTATAATTCTCTTAATATTTTCCCCAGCGTGTTTTCTTGTTCTGTCCCCTTAAAAACATACTATCACAATCCACACCTGTGTTTCCTTTAGTTACTTGAAAATCACACAACGTGCAAACAAAAATAACCGTATTAATCGCACTCGCGGTAAAATGCTGCATCAATCGTGATACTGATATGAGGTCATATCGTCCAGCCTTAGCGTGTTCCCATAAAACCAGCCATCCAGCTCGTCAGGAGGCTGTCATTTGCTGACTCACATTTGTGTGCGTGTGTACACACAAGTAGCCCTGCTGACTCTACACATCCGCTGAACTCATCTTAACGCATCATAAGCATTTTAATCTCTCTAAGAGGATTAGCGTCACTCTTGGTAAAGACGTTGCCGTCACGTCTTTGCTGTTTGTATACAGAGTTCACAGCTTGACTTAGAGGTCTGGCCTAAATGCTGCCCTTCGTCACTGGGGCAAGCGAGCCAATAAAATGAAGCATTACAGCGCAAGAGTCCAGGATGCGTAACGCTACTGCTGTAATGTACGGCTTAGCCTCGTACCGGGTCATCCTTGCTAAAGGCCCCCACACCCTCAGAGGGCTAATAAAGAAAGGACAAGGAGAGAGAGAAAGAGAGCGCACACACACTGGGTCTCTCGACTAGCCTTTGTCCGTCAGCTGCCTTACGTAATGCCGCGGCCTTTGTTTTACAGTCACGTGCGTCTCTTTCAGGACGCTCCTCACCACAACTGGCATCACGGAGCTCACTCTCTCAAAGACACACGCTCTCTCTATTTATTGCTAAGTCAGTTATTTCTTGCCTGTCCGCGACGGGGAAACTGGCGTCTTTCCACGTCTTTAAATTCAACCTGGTCCGGATGTACGAAGCCGGATAACGATCGGCTCAAGCAGCAAGATTACCGTGTCCCATTAAAATTCAGCCCATACTTCGCACTCATGCAAACGGACTTGCTAATTAGAGGCGCTTGCTTTTTATAGCCCTGTAGCGCTCTTGCTGAGGTGGTTTGCCTTATTTGATCGGACCCGCTCATTCCAATTACAGTGGCGCTTCAAAGTTTGTGGAGCCTTTAGGAAGTTCCGTGTTTCCACAGAAATAAGTCCTCAAAGCAGATCAAGAGACGCCTAGTTTGCAAGTGAGAAATAAACATTATTAGATCACCCATGAGCGGCAAAAGAAGGCGAACCTTGACCATTAGCGTCTGGTGTGAGGTGAGTTGATCAGCCCTGTTCGGGGTTTAGACAAACGCCACCTATTACGAAAACTACACTGCAGGAGACGCCCATTCGGGGAGCGAAAAGCAGCCATGTGGCGTTTATGTAGCCTTATCTGAGGACATGGGTTGCCTGATGAGTTGGAGTTTACTCAGAGAACAAAGTCGACATGACCAGACAAGCGTGCTCACACTCTTGTGGCTCACAAACACACACACACACACAGTAATACGTGCAGTGACAAAGCATAAGCCGTGGAAAGTTCTTTGCCCCCCTTAACGAAGGAACACAAAATCAACCTCACACGCCAACATACAGCATGGATGTGGATAATGCGATTTGCAGTGAGCAACAACATTTCAGCAGATTTTTATTCTACATGCTACTCCTACATATTTTGTGCTAGAAACGGCATACTATGGATTATCGAAACCGATTCCGATTCTTGGGCTCACGATTCGATTCAAAATCAATTCACAATTCATAAACAATTTACAACAATTATCAAGTTGTTTTTCCCTTTTGACTGTGGCAGATCAAATGTAGTTTACTAAATGTAATGTATATGTACGCATACTGACTGCATTTCGTGAACTAGTGCTCATTACGTTAGTTGAAAAATACGCATCGATTTTTCGGAATGCATGAATCGATTTTGAATCGACAGAGAAAGTATCGCGATTCGATTTTTTTGCCCACCCCCCTACTTCGTACCAACTCTAAAATGCGCGGGCTGTAGCGGTGTGGGGGGCTTGTAGACACGTTTGATACATGCACTCTTTTTGTGAGCTCTGTCCATTTTTTTCCGCAATTTTCTCAATTTCAAAATCAACAAAAACTAAAACGGAGCTCAAATTTCGACGCTTTACTGTACGGTTGGCCTTCTTCGCAAAGCCACCAAATTCGACGCGATTCGAGGGTCCATGGGCCTCGACATGACCCGCACTCGTCTTTTTTACCCTTTTTTCTGTTGTTTATTCTTCCCATAGGAACCCATTTGTTTTCTCCCAGACTTCCTCTGCCTGTTTTTGTGCGACAGTAAACACGTTTCTTCTGCCAACTCAGGCCACCTCACTGAATCTGGTTTGACCCATACTCGTCTTTTCCTTGCTTTTATCATCCTTCGTTCTTTCCTTATTCACTTCAATCCGGCCAGTTTTCATGTCACAGCTCCAAAACTTGAGCAATCACATTGGCATTTTCTTGCAGAAATGCATCACTAGTTTAATTTAAATCTCCAAAGAGAGATTTACACTATAAACCACAACGGCACATGTTCATAATACGGTAAAACAACATATGTAAAGTGCAATGTGGCTTATTGTTGCAATAACTGAAAATAGAAGCGGACAAGTCTTAACTGACAAGTAAAATCATATATTTTTCAAACGTAAAATCTGAAAGCTCTGACTATACAAACAAGTTCAATGGATGAAAAGTCAGCTGATTTACGGTTAACATGCTGACAAGTCAAACACACATTAAAAATCAAGTCATATTTCAAAAACAAAACCCAACAGGGAATACGGCAACTGTTGTAATTAAAGTTGCTGTGGTTTGGAATCCAAAAACGAAAAGGGGGAGAGTTCTCCGTGATTCTTTAGAGATCAAAAATGTTTGCTTCTCGTGAATAACAACCCTCCCCTAAAAATAACTGGCATTTCTGATTTTAAAAAATAGAGACCGTCCCATGTAGTGAGCGTCACTGTGTCTTACTGGAACACACCCCAAGGGTTGTGAGTCCCACGAACCGCTCCATCACTCTAACAACTGGTTTCAGTTTCTTAAGCCCATGCACTTGTGTGGTGAAGTCATCAACACGTTTCTAGCTGTCAGCAAACTGACCAAAGTACTGGGGCTGCCATAGTCTGTCAAAAACATTCCAAAGTTGTCATTGTAACTGCATTATTCACATTTTAGAAGATGTTCTGTGACTAGAGCTGTTGAAACTAAAAGTGTTGAAACTGTAGATATATCTACTAGAAATAGTAAGAACATTGTCTGTTTTACTGCCGAGTTGCAGAGTGTTTATTATGCATTCTATGGCTTAACATTCTTTTGTAGAAACACTGCTTTATCCTTTTGGTATCCATCAGAATATAGAGTAAAAATTTTGACAAATAAAATGTTCTATATTTCTTCTTTCCTATTGATTACACTATAACATTACAAAATTGAAAAAAAAAACCTGATCATTTGAAAATGAAGAAATACTGAAGTTTTGGGTCATTTTGAGCCAACTTGGCCTAAAAAATGAGCTGCTTTTGGCCTTTCTGGAAGAGAATTACATTTCCCACAATCCCCCGCACACCCCTCGAGCCACGTCACAATGAAGCGTTGGAAAATCTGTGGGAAAATCTCAATAAACGGCTGTACTGTGAGTAGTTTGCCTGAACTGGAGCGTTCTAGTGAGCAATGGCGCTAAATGGTGTTTACGTCACAAAAAAATGTCATTTATGCGTTTTTACGCATTTACTTCTGTTTTTGTGCACAGACTATCTCACAAATACTTTCACATACAGAGGGATCAGGTCTTGTCTGATCGCGCCTCTGAAAACGTTAGTCATTAATAAGCGTCCGTGTGAAACACAAGTGGTGCATGCTCTAGCAAGTGAAAATAATTAAACAAAGCTTCGATTCTACAAAAATTGCTTCGACCATTTTTTGTAATCGAATTATTCAAGTTATTCGAATAATCCTTTCAGCTCGAGTTAGGTTTATGATAGAATTTGAGTTTGCAACATTTAAGGTGCAATAATTTTACCCATAAACGAAAACTCTTTCACGTTCAAACGCACCTCATCAATTCATTGGATTGTGAGTGAGTATGTCATTGTGAACACACCACAGCACAGAGTACAGCATAACGAAATGTGACCTCTGCATTTGACCCTTCCGTGAAGGAGCGGTGGACAGGTTTTTTTTGGCTGCACCCGGGAAGCAGTGCTTGGGGACGGTACCATGCTCATGAGTACCTCAGTGGTACCTTTACAGGTCCGGGACTTGAACCGGAGACCCTCCGATCACAGGAACAACTCCCTCACTGTTACGCTCCTAAGTGTGCCAAAAATCGTTATTTATTTATTTATTTATTGGACATACTGAAGTGTGCACTTTGCTGTGGCATTATACGGGAACCTACAAAAACATGTCTCAAGAGTATCTGCCAACATTCGGTCCTAAATGACTTCTGGCAGTATTCGGAATCCCCTCACACTAACTGCAGAAAAAGTACAAATGCAGGTAAAGCTTGACCCTGATTTACCAGCAGTCTTCATTCAGTATTTTATGTGTGATTTTGTGATTTTTTTTTTCTTTATTTTATAGCACAGATTTCTAAAATGAAGGCATCATCTAAAGCTGTAGGGAAGGACCTTAATTTTTTTTTGACTCTTATTGTTATTCTAATTTTTCCCCATTGAAAAGGCACTGCTACGTCATGTCACAATTCAGAACACATTAGTCTAGCAGGTGCTGTTTTGCTGAAATGATGAATGAGAGAAGGGGCTGGAAAGTGGTCATTTTGAGTGTTGTGCATCATTAATATGTATGATTTTTAAGTGCTCTACATGAACACATTGTACCAAGCAGATTCGTTTCATTTTTATATTCGCTTCATCGTAGTTTTACCGATGATTTAGCCGTAGCTTTGCGACTTTTCCAGCAAATTCCAGTTAAAAGGTGAATAAAAGCTCACCACATCACTAATACTGCTGATATTAATTATAAGCTCCTGAATGTAATGAGTGATTTTACGACCCCCTCATTCAAAAAAATGAATGTTTTTTGTTGTTTACAGGTAAATGTTTTACCAAAGCAGAAAATGTTCTGCTGCATCCCAGCACTTTGTTGAAGTTGAATAACAGTGATTTAATATGTGATTTTTTTTGCTATTGCATTGTTCTTTTTTCCATCCACTCCATAATTAGACACTTTTTAGGTGAATAAACAAGATTATAACGTAAAAGACGAAATTCAGAAGAATAAAAATGGAAAAAGCGGAATTCAGGAAAAAATAAAACGGAATTTAGGAAAAAAAACAAAACGGATTTCATATTGCCCTAGTTGTGGGCGGGAACAGAGCTGTAAAAATGTTCTGCACGTTATGTAAGTAGATTTACTGTACTTGTGACATAACAGTTTTCACTTCATAATTACAATGTCAGACACATCACGTTTACCAGCTTCAGCAGGGAACACACATTTACGACCCTGTCAAAGGAAAAATGATACATCTAAAGAAATATTTTTCACCCAAAGCGACCTCCTTTCGTCTCCGTCCCTCGTCAATCTTTCTGGCAAAACAGCACCGACTGATTTTAGCGCTGCTGGAGTAAGGTGTCCTAGTTTGTAACATGGACAGTACTTCTACAGTGCTTTAATATTAACAATAACAATACTTTCGTACATACAAGCAGACATTTATTTATCTTTCAAATCTGTTTAATTAATTTTGATGGTAGCAAAAGTTAAAGAGTTGGCCCCGGGTTCAAACCCTGGAACGATAAAAGTACTACAGAGGTGCTCGTGAGCAAGACACCGTCCCCCAGCACTGCTCTCCAGGTCCATTTTGTGCTGTGCTCTGTTCACAATGACAAATAATTGCTCACAAAAATATTTTCTGCAAATACTAAATGGAGACACTATACTCACTTGCTGATAATTCGGTTTCATGCATTAACACAAACAAGACAATGAATCATTCCACAGGTACTTCTTGGCTACGTTCACACTGCCAGCCACATCGTTCAATTCCGTTTTTTTGCTCAGATCGGATTTGTCTATCTTGACGGTTCACATTCATAACTACAAGTGACCTGTATCTGACTGTAGAAGGTCGGAAGGTCGCAGGTTCGAATCCAGGGCCGGTAAAGTTACCGCTGAGGTACTCATGAGCAAGGTACCGTCCCCGGGTGCCCACTGCTCCTTCACGGATGGGTCAAATGCAGAGGTTACACTTCGTTGTGGTGCACTGTGTGCGGTGCTGTGTTGTGTTCACCACAGGAGTTTCAAACCACTGCCCAAACACCCTCACCTCCAGAGATTTTTCTCCAATTAAACAAACTGCCCTGTACCGTAACTAAGGCCAAGGACCCTATAGCGGGGCAAAGCCTTTCTTTCGGGATACAGTCCTCCACCAGAGATCAGATCAAAGCAGATTAAAGGGACATGTTCAGAGGAGTCTGAAGAGATTAGACTAACAGGCTTACAGACCCACTCCCCACCAGCTTTCTACTTTACACACCAGGAAAAGAGAAAACGCTTTAACAGTCACATGGGCGCAAAGACTATTTCTGCAACACTTTCTGTAAAAACGCAAAGATGTTGTATTGCCGGAGAAGGCTCCCTCCCCGACTCGGCCAGCCCCCTGCCCCCAATAAGACCCGTTAGAGGGTAAAGTCAATTGGAGGCCTGAGAGGTGTGAGGGTATTAGCATAGTGATTGTCCCCGTTTCCTAGCCAACACTCACGGACAGATGGCCGGCTATTTATCACACTACTATCCCCCTTTATAGTCCTCTAGTACACTCTTCTGCAGCTTTGTCCCGATTTACAACACATACAGTGAACAAGATTTTTAAAAACCAACAAACGGAGGCCTTCTGACTCACTTCGTCAGCACGGGCTTATGCGTCGATGGTTGCATAAATCCAGAATCGGCAAAGAATGGAAGAAACGAAAAGAGCAACAAACCAAAATAAACCCAGGAAATATGTTCACCAGACTCGGAATGTTCCAAAGAGCTATATGTTATCTTTGCTCCCGGTGGAAGACAGGACTCATTTTACTCAAATAACGTCTCCCAGGATGCTGACACGCTCCACCGATTTACAGCGTCTGCACCGAACCAGACAGAGACAATAAGATGGAAGTGGCCAGGCCAGGCTTTAAAGTCTGTGATAAGGTGGGTGAAGGTGTGAAAGACGGAGACGGCGAAACCGTGCAGGGTCACAGCCACGTTCCCACAAACGGCGTCACTCGTAGCAGAGCAGGTGCCAGATATCATGAGGAACCGAAACCATAACAAGTCTTCTGAGAGATAGTGGTGGATATTTTAGGTTTCTTTGTGATAGGCCGCCACACAAACTGTGAATCGGGTGTTTGCACGAATTTCACACTCACATACTCAAGTGGCCGTGAATGCATTGCTGGACTGTTAATGTTGTGACTTCCATTTCCTAATGTTAGGGACAGTTTCCCTGGGGCAATCCGGACAAATGCCTTGTGCACCAGCCCACTGCTGGTAGTGCTGTGGGAAGGAAAGAGCCAGACTCGAACCCATAACCCCTTGGTCCAGATGAGAGTATCATAACTCGGGCTGCAACAACTACAGCTGTGGTCAGAAGTTTACATACACTGATCATGGGTATGACTCATTCATTTTAAGCTTTTAATGATTTATTTGAACCGCTCTTTTTCCATGGCAGAATGTCTACATGACACATAACTTCAATGATTTTTTTTAAAACTAAATCCTTTATTAAGTAGTGCTGAATATTCTAGAATGTCTTAACTTAACAAGGCCAAGCCCTATTAACTTCTCGTTAGTGATCACAATTAACTGCAGCTGCTAGTGTCTCTTTGCCAGCATGAAAAAGGATGTGCTTGTCAGCTTTCATTGGATTGACCAATTCTCAGAACAATGGGAAAGTCCAAGGAACTCAGTGAAGATCTAAGAATGAGAATTGTACATTTACACAAGTTGGGAAAGTCTCTTGGAGCCATCTCTAAACAACTGCCGATTCCAAGATCATCAGTTCAAGCAATTGTACGTAAGTACAAGTTATTCGGATGTGTCACCACTTTGCCAAGGCCTGGAAGAAGACCCAAACTGTCACTCTCAGGAAACTGGTTAGGATGTTCAAGATCAAGCCAAGGACCACCAAGACTCAAGCCTGCCAAGAACGGGAAGCTGCTGGAACATGGTGTCAATGTCCACAGTGAAGCGAGTTTTACATCGCCATGGACTGAGAGGGTGCCGACCAAGAAAGAAGCCCCTGCTTCGACTAAAATTTGCAGCTGCCCACATAGACAAGCCACAATCTTTCTGGAGGAAAATTTTAGGGTCAGATGAGACAAAGATTGAGCTATTTGGCCACAATGACGAGAAGTACGTTTGGAGGAGTCATGGTGAGGCTTTCAAACCTAAGAACACTGTACCAACTGTCAAACATGGTGGTGGAAGTATCATGCTCTCGGGCTGTTTCACTGCCAGTGGCACTGGTGCATTGCACAAAGTGGATGGAATAATGAAGAAGGAGGACTACCTCCAAATTCTTCACCTCAAATCAACAGCTAGACGGTTAAAGCTTGGATACAATTGGGTGTTCCAACAAGATAATGATCCCAAACACACATCAAAACTGGTTATGGAATGGATAAAGCAGGCTAACATTAAGCATCTAGAGTGGCCTTCTCAAAGCCCCGACCTCGACCCTATTGAAAATTTGTGGACTATGCTTAAAAGCAAGGTCAGTGCAAGGAAACCAACCAATTTAAATGAACTGTACCAATACTGCCAAGAGGCGTGGTCGAATATCCAGCCAGAATTATGCCAGAAGCATGATTCGGATGCACCGTCACGCGTTTACGCCATGTGGTCCTTCGGAAATATGCAGTTTGTGGGCAACTGCATTCCGAGGTAAGGTGGTGCAGCATTTCGTGAAACCTCTGTACAGCTCTGATGTCCAACTCGGCCATTAGTCAGCGCTGGTGGTAAGATCTCTCACATCTTTTAGCAAGGCCCCCAACTCGGCACGAAGTGGGAGTGAATCTGGAAGTAAATGCGTTATCAGCTGACGGAGAGAATATTGAAAAGAGGGCACACGTCATTAAAGATTCCAATAGTTCCATATTTATTCACCTAAAAAGTGTGTAATTATGGAGTGGATGGAAAAAAGAACAATGCAATAGAAAAAAAATGTCACATTAAATCACTGTTATTCAACTTCAACAAAGTGCTGGGGTTCAGCAGAACATTTTCTGCTTTGGTAAAACATTTACCTGTAAACAACAAAAAACATTCATTTTTTTCGTGTAAAACGAAACGTTTCTGATGTGAGTTTTTGACTGTAAGTGGTCGTCACATGTTCTTGTGGGTGAAGTCTATCGTGTGCTGGCAAAACTTACAAAAGAGCTGTTCTCCCGATTCATAAAACTCATTTGGGTTATTGTTCTGCTCTAAACTTAGCAGTAACACTTGAATTCCGTCATTTTTTTGAGGACTTCAGTGTTTCAGCCTCTTCGCCATAACTGACAGTTGACGTTTTCCCCTCTGTGTCTGTGCGTTTGTGTGTGTGCGTGTGTGGAAAGCTGAGTCCCACCTCAACAGGTAACACGTACAGGGGGCTGCAGCGGCCAAAATTGATTAGAAACCATTGCATTGCTTTGCCCACACACCGATATCAGCGAATTATACGACATTCCGCATTTTACTATGGATTCCATTTTATTTGTTGAATTCCGCGATTCCGTCCGCGTTTTCCACATCACGGAAATCATAAGGTCCTACTGACTGAAAGGAAATGAGTTATTTATGTCCTAACACTTCAAACCAAGATCCTAACTGTTCATATAGAGGTAGAAGTGTTAGATATACAGTGGGTATGTACAGTACAGTCTCCCTGGAGCTACTTGCTCAGGGGCCCAATGCTGGTGAGGGTGAAGACAGAACAGAGCAAGACCTGACCCAATGGCCTCTAGTTTGGCAACAGTATATCTCACCACCGGGCCACCGAGCTACTGTTTGTGGATTTTCCTCAACGATCCCGAGGATTCTGGGCTGGCCGCTCTGGCCTCTTTCCAGAGCAGCGAGACACATGCATACCACAGATTCCTACAGTGTCTCTGGAAGCAGTGCAGGCTTGGAGGACTGCAGGGAATCTGAGACGTCAACATAAAAACCTAACACAGCTATAGCCTGGATTTACTGCAAGAGGTATGCTTTATTTTGACAGTCTGTACATTCTGAACACTTTCGTGAACGTAATTAAAATGGACGAAGCGGCCAAAGAACATAAAGATAAAAGATCTCTCTCATATCTATATTGTTCTTCTTTCCCTTTTTTGCTTTTCTTCAAAAATCGGGAAAAGAAATCATAATTTAAGTAAGCATTTGTCATTGTCAACAACACTACAGTATGGCACCACAATGAAATGTGTCCTCTGCATTTGACCCATCCGTGAAGGAGAAGTGGGCAGCTTTTTGGCAGCATCAGAGGAGCAGTGCTTGCGGATGGTACTTTCACTGGTCCGGGACTTGAACTGGCAACCCGCCTATCACAGGGCAAACTATACCACAGTGTGGGGGAAAAATTTATTTGTTACTGAACCATACAAAATCAGAGCAACAAATCGATCCCACAAAACAAATAAGTGTTTTATTTACTTAGCCCCGGTTAGTGCTTTGAGCTAAATTCTGCATCTCAATGGCCAAAAATAATCTTCTCAAATTGTCTGCTCGGTGTTAACAGTTTATTTTACTCCGAGTTGTTTCCAGCAGCAAAATTAGACTTTTGAAAGCGAAACTCTGTCATGAAACTTTCAAAGCCTCAGATATGGAAAGCTGTAAACAAACGAGCTGTGGATGCCAGTTTAGTCAGGCGTGAAATTTTTAAATGTGATCAATGATTCCGAACTGATCATCTCCTGTTTATCTGCTCGTCTTGGATTTATGTCCGGTAGCATTTTTGCTTATCTTGAAGAGTGGGGCCACAAAATTCTACTTACTGAGGCTATTTATAGACCATATCTATATCTTCACTCTACTGTTACAATCCCCTAAAGCCTGTGGATCACCACTGCGAGCATCTAGCAACTTGGCTTATTGAATGTTGCTTGATCAAGCAGAGTTGAGCAAAAATGTCCCAATTGGTCTTGGACCGCGACTTGACCATCTGTCCAACAGAAGCTGAGTACATTTGGAAACAGGATTCTTGAGCTGAGCAACTTAATTTTCATGGCTATTCACTCTATCCAGGACAGGCTGAAATTTGAGCACCATCAGCATAGACATGATCAATCCTGTCCATATTTATGTGAAACTGCTGGCTGGGTCCCAATTATGACAAATCTACAAGTCATCTTTCATATGTAAATGTTAGGAAATCCACTTCCAATGTAACATAACATTTCCCACTTTTAAAATCAAAAACACAGCAAAATCATCCAAACGGCACGAGCAGCAGCTCTACTAAAGCATTTACTGCATTAGTGTTAGTAAAAGCTTAGCTGCCTTCTCAGCAAGCTTAGCTAATCATATCCAGTTTTAAGATATGAACTAAGAAAATTTTCTCTGTTTTCTATATTTCACGTACATATTGTACCCTTACTCTTTAGTTTATTGTAAGATTCTTAAGATTCTATTTTATATCTATTTTATGTCTTAGGATCGTTCAGGCCACATTTCACTACATGCTGTTCTTGTATAACTATGTAGGCCATGTGACAAATTAAGAATCTTGAACGAGAAATTCTGAAAAAACCTACTGATAACGAAATCGTCCAGCCTTAGTGCATCCGCAGCACTTTTGAATAAACGAATATTTTAAAACGAACAGGAAATGACTTAACTCGCTGGCCTGAAATGAAAAGAGCTGGGAGAGAGGAACGTAGAGGCGTCCTGTGGGGTTGGACAGCCGTGAAATCCAGTCATGCAGAAGCACAGGGACGTGATCAACAGGAAACGAACGCCTTTGGCCTTAACAATGACTGTGGAAATACGGCCCACTAGCCAGCTACAAATACACAGCTGTAAATTTCACTCCCTCTTCCCCTTCTCTCTCTCCCTATCATTACTGTATGCAACTGCAAATCAAGCCATTAGCAATTAACAACCAAGCTCCAACCTAAGCAAGCCTGGTTTGGTTCCCAAAACTACAGCAAAATCAGTTAAGGATTTAATATTGATGTTTTATGGATATATATTTTACATTTATAACATTTAGCAGATGATCTTAATCTAGTTTACAGTGATACATTAGGTTCATGTCTGAGGGCAGCTAGTAGCGTAACGGTTAGGGAGTCGGTCAAGTGTTCGGAAGGTCACCAGTTCACGTCCTGAGCCGGTAAAGGTACCTCTGAGGTACTCATGGGCAAAATACCGCCACTTTTGTTGTGGTGTGCTGTGAAGTGTTCACAATGACAAATATCACTCACTTAAAATGTTTCAAAAACCAAACTGTCTTGTATGGACCCTGAGGCGAGCCACTACTACGACAAAAGCACAACCAATGAGGTCCCACCTACTCACATATACTGGTTATGGCCCGGCCTCCTCAAGTTCCAGACAGCGTTTCTTCAAATTCTGTCTCAGATACTAAATGTTAACTTGAAACTAGATTCATGATTTCTTTATTTGAGGTTACTGGAGAGGAACTATAGTATGGGTCAACAAAGTACCTTCATTATTTGCTCTTCTTCTGGCTTGGATGGTGAGACACTTAAAATGTAAGGCAACTCGATATGACCTCCATCATGTATGTGGGAAATTCAGCCTTACTGTGCTGTGCCATATCATAAGCGAGTGATTGTGAACACACACAGCACAGCACACAGCGTACCACGACGAAATGTGACCTCTGCATTTGAGCCCATCCCTGAAGGAGCAGTGAGCAGCGTTTTGGCAGCAACCGGGGAGCAGTGCTTGGTAACGGTACCTTGCTCATGAGTACCTCTTCCGATCACCTGGCCAATTCCCTAACTGTTAAGCTACCAACTTCCCATATTTGTTTCAAGTCTTGTTCATTTTTGTTTTAAGCAACTGCAAACATACACACTCAAATGCACAGCTGAAGAATGGATCGGTGATAATGGTCTGTTGTTTATGTCTACTTGCTATCCAGGGAAACTTTTTTAATGGGTGTTAACCTAACCAAACGCTACTCTCCGATTCTGCTGAAATCACACAGATCTCTAGAACTCTTTAACCCTTTTAAATATTGCTTGAGAAACACTGACCTAATCAACATAAGATGAGGTGGTGACCTACTCAGATCACACAACTCATGTCCATCTCAATACTTCCAAAATACAGACTTTACTGAGTCATCTAAAAAAAACAAAATCAAACAAGAACAAACAGTTCTTTCACCACAACCTGGTCAACACAGGTTTGAACCAGAACGAAAACAGTTCAGTCTCAAGGGCAACACAAGCAGCCTGCTGCCATTTAAACATCACCTAAAAAGGGTGGTTTCATAGTCCAGAGATAATTTCAGCTGGTGTCACCCACACTGTAATGCAGCCTATAATACAGCCGCCCCTGCTGAAGGACAGTGTGGATGGCAAAGCCGCTCCAGTTAAAGAGTTTAATGGTGCCAGGCTTTATAAGGAACCAGACTGTCCCCCTGTTTTTAAAAAACAAGGGCAGACAGAACAGCGGCGCTACTGTGCTGGCACCTGGAAGGTTAAGGAGATCTGAAGTGGAAGTCAAAACAACAGCTCTCTAAAGGGATTGCGTACAAAACTGGCTCTACATGTTCATGTCTCAATAACAGAGAAACAAAAGAATTTATCTATATATAAAACCTCATCTATACTCATAATGTCCTGCTCTTACCGCTGCATAGCCCTCTAAGGACAATGAGACAGGCCATTTAGCAAATGAAAACTCTTGCCAATATGATTCCTGATACAGCCTCAAAACTTTCATGAAATTTGATTAGCAAACAGGATTATTGACCAAGACTCATTTGTTCTTGTAAAGCTAATGGCATGGACAGAGAGCAGTGTGATGTCTGTACCAATCAGTTTCACTTGACTGCATCTGCAAATCACTGATCATGTTTGGATTCTCTAGTGCAATGGAATATGTGCATGTCTATCCAGAGAGCAGCAATATTTGGTCATTTTATGGCGTTTAGAACAAACATGGAATTTCTTATTTGAGTCCAGGACTTCTCATTTCTGATTCAAAGTAGAATTTAGATTGCAGGAAAATATTGCTATTTCACTTTTTCTGCTTTCTGTATTCTGATATTGACCTTTAAATAGTTTATCATTAATACCCTGCAAAAAAAAAATCAAAGTTTAGATCGCAGAGTAAAATAAAAACGTCACTTTTCCAATAGTGTGCATCCCTAAACGTAATATAACTAATATTGTCCTTAAAACACTTTGGTATTAATATACTGCAAAAAATTATTATTATTATTATTATTATTATTACTAGTATATTATAAAAACTATATAGCCGATATTTTTCTATATCATATGCTATATTGAGTAATGACAATAATATGACACAATACTGCCCTGTGATGAATTGAATGCAATAATTGTAACTTCCTAGGATTTCAGGAAATCTGATACAGATACTGCTACTGATTAAAATGTTGCTCTAGAGCTGGTATTGCAGTGGAAAATATTATAATGTCATTTTTTTCTATTGCACAGTCTTATGTAACTTTTTAATCATCCAATATTGTTAGCCATCAGATAATTTTTTATGGCTGCCTCAACACTTTCACCAACACAGCTAAATTAACATGCTACTGAGTTTTACCGCAAGAGATAATACGTCACTTTTTCCAATATCGCATGCATAATATTTAGATCATTTAATGCAGTAATTAGAAGCTCGGCTGTTTTCTGAATTCTAATATTGTCCTTGAATACCAATATACCGCAAAAATATCAAACTAGTGGGTACGACATTATATAAAAAACTACGTCATTTCTGGACCAATATCGCAGCCCTGATTACACGGTAAAGGCGTTAATTTCTGATATGGTAACAACAAAGAGAGGGAAAATGAACACATTTAGTGAACGCAGCTTATGTAGGCGCACCGGCTCACACGAACGCAAACCTGCTCCTTTGTTTACCACCTCAGTCGTAAATAACAACAAGACAACACACAGACCCACTCACCGGCTAAAGCGTCGGGCTCCAGGCCCGTCTCGGTGTCTATCCCGCATATCACAAAGTAATGAGCGAAGCGGTACGAGGCGGACGCCGAGCCCGCGGTGGAGGTGCTCATCTCGGCTCGCAGTCACCCGCTTTGTCCGCCTCCGTTACAAAGAGCCGAGCGGGCGGGCTTATGCCGTCCGCCAGAAGTTCTTGAAGAACGCGGCGAAAAAGACTGAAGCACCAAAAAAAGATTGGAAAGACTGACTAACTTTATTCCTCGACGGAGACGACGATAACGAGCTGCTGCGATAAACGCCTTAACACTAACAGAGAAACGAGCGAGCTGGCGCTAAGAGAAGACTCGGCGCGGGCGCGCTCTCCAAGACTGGCAGTGCGGCGCCTGACGCTGAGGCGCGCACACACTGACGACGATCAGCCAATCAGAGGCGGGCCTCGCGGGCCCTTTAAACCTCTTTCAGACCACTTTATTGCGTGTATTTGCAATCACTTGTACGTCGTTTGAGGTGAAAATCAAGGCAGCGAGTTTTTGTTATCTAGTCTAGGCTTTCGGACTTCACAATTACTTGAATAATTAGCTATAATAGACTTTATATGATTTGATAGTCATTTAAACAGGTACGATCATGCTGCCTACAGGATTAAAGATGAAACGAAACGTTAGTAAATGAAATTGTTGTTATTACACTGCGCATGTTAAGTTATATATACTCCCATAACGTAACATTAGCTCTAAGTCGGAGAGAACGTCTCTTTGAGAATATGAAGTGTTTTGTATCATTGTAGCTGGCAGACAGTATTGGGTAATAGGTTAATAACTGCAGTCTAACTACCTGTATCTAAATATCTGGACGTTTAAGGCTTATCTATCTAAGCAATCTTAAGGCACAGTATACTGCATTACTAAATACACAGGTTAATCATTTAACTCACAAATCCAGATATGTGGTACGGTACAACACATACAGTGCCTTTTGAACAAAGTATATCTTATACCCCCTGAACTTTCGGCTAATATTTTGACACCTTTACAACCACAAACTTAAATGCTTCTTTTATTGAGGTTTTCAGATAGACTAACACAAAGTAGCACATAAACTCAGCAAAAAAAAAGAAACGCCCTTTTCAGGACTGTGTATTTCAACAATAATGTTGTAAAATAACTTTACAGATCTTCATTGTAAAGGGTTTAAATATTTAGCCTATGCATGTCTAATTAACCATAATCAATTAATTAACATGCACCTGTGGAATGGTCAGTAAGACTCTTAAGAAGCTACAGAAAGTAGGCATTTAAGGTCAAGAAGTTCTAAAAACGCAGGACACTAAAAGAGACTTGGTCTAATGATCAAAAACACCAAAGAAAGATGTGCCCAGGTCCCTGCTCATCTGCCTGAACGTGCATTAGGCATGCTGCAGGGAGGCATGGGAGGACTGCTGATGTGGGTTGAAGTAATAAATTGCCATGTCCGCACTGTAGACGCCAAAACAGCGCTACAGGGAGACAGGAAGACAGCTGATCATCCTTCGCAGGGAAGACCACGTAACAACACCTGCACAGGATCAGTACATCTCGAATATCACACCTGGGCGTGACAGGTACAGATGGCTAATAACAACCGGCCCGAGTCACACCAGGAAGAGTGGGGGTAACGCTCCACAGCAAAGAACTGACAAATCTGGTCCAGTCCATGAGGAGGAGATGCACTGCAGCACTTCTCAAGCAGCTGGTGGCCACACCAGATACCGACTGGCAATTTTGATTTTTGGAGCCTCCCTTCATTCAGGGACACATTGTAGCCCATTTTAGTTTATAATCTTATGCAGGTTGACTCTTTTTTAGTAACTATACAAATATTTACACATTAAGTTTACTGAAAGTAAAAACAGTTGACAGTCAGAGGACATTTCTTTTTTTGCTGAGTTTAATTGTGAAGTGGTACGAAAATGATACATGGTTTTCAACATTTGAAGCAAATAAAAAATCTGAAAAAGTGTATGATGGTATTCAGCCTCCCAAGGCCAATACTTTTGTGGAGAGTCACCTTTCGCTGTTACAGCTGCAAGTCTTTTAAAGTATGTCTACAAGCTTTGCACACTCAGAGACTGATGCCCATTCCTGCAGCAAAATAGCTCAAGCTCAGCCAGATTGATGAAGAGCGCTCAGAACAGCAGTTTTTAAAAAGTCTCATACAGATGCTCAATGATTTAGGTCTGGACTTTGACTGGGCCACTTCTAACACATGAATACTTGGATCTAAACCATTCCATTGTGCTCTTGCTGTATGTTTAGGGTCATTGTCTTGCTGAAGGTGAATCTCCTCCCACTCTCAAGTCCTTGCAGCTTCCAACAGGTTTTCTTCCAGGATTAATTTGTATTTAGCTCCATCCATCTTCCCATCAACTCTGACCAGCCCCTGTCCCTGCTGAAGAAAGCATCCAGATTTTCAAAGATGACGCTGCCACCACCATGTTTCTGCAGTGGGGATGGTGTGTGTTCAGGGTGATGACAGTGTTACTTTTCCGCCACACGTGGCGCTACATTTAGGCCCAAAACTAACTTTGGTCTTGTTTGACGAGAGCACCTTCTTCCACATATGTTTTCGTGTCCCTACATGGCTCCTGGCAACCGCAAACAGGACTTTTTATGTCTTTCTGTCAACAATGGCTTTTCTTGCCACTTCTCCATATGGGCCAGATTTAGGAGTACAATAACTTACAGTTGTCCTCAGGGACAGATTCTCCCACCTGAGCTGTGGATTTCTGCAGCTCTTCCAGAGTGACCATGGGCCTTGGAAACTTCTCTGACCAGTGCTCTTCCTCCTTGCTCGGCCCGTCAGTTTAGGTGGGACAGCCATGTCTTGGTAGGTTCTGTAGGTCCTTGGTCTTCATGATGCTGTTTGTTCACTAATGTTCTCTAACAAACCACTGAGGCCTTCACACAACAGGGATATTTATAATGAGACTAAATTACATTATACAGGTGAACTCTATTATCTAATTAGGTGACTTCTGAAGGCAATTGATTGCACTGGATTTTATTTAGGGGTATCAGAGTACAGGGGGCTCAATACACACAACTCATACTTTTCAGATTTTTATTTTGCATCAAATGTTGAAACCATGTATCATTTCGGTACCACTCCACAATTATGTGCCACTTTTTGTGTTGGTCTATCGCAGAAAATCTCAATAAAACATTTAAGTTTGTGGTTGTATAAATAAAATGTGTAAAAGTTCAAGGGTATGAATACTTTTTCAAGGCACTGTAGAAAGAGGTTGCTCAGTTCAGGTGTCTTTAGGAAGTGGAAATGCTGCTGGGTTTTTTTTGGTTGTGTTGGTAGTCCCAGGTGAGGTCATCTGGAGATGCAACCCCATAAAATTGGTGTCTTTTTACTTGGTGTGTGGGTGTAGTGAGTTTTCCTGAAGTTGACAATAATTTCTTTAGTTTTGTCCACATTGAGTGACGGGCATAGTAAAATTGGTCTAGTAGCAGGCGAGGGACCACTACCAGTGTTTATAGTACCTGAGTAATGGCATTTCATAAACCATATTTCAGGATTATTTTGTGTCCTTTGGTAATTTCTGGACTGAGTACCTTATCTCAGCAAATATAAATTGCTTGTTAAGCTTTGTATTTGAATTATGTCACCACCACGGTATTTTTTGAATTGGTATAATTTATTTCAAGGTGCCAAAGTAGAGCATTAGAAGTAAAGATGCTGAGTCAAAGATTTTATGTAATGCCTCACCTTTACTAATTCCAGATAATTGTTCTACTTTTTAGTAATGATTGATTTTTAAACTGGTGCAGGTGTTAAGGGGCAAAGCCACAGCGAGGAGGTCCGACTAGGGATCCCTGGTCGCTTATAGAGCCTTTCTTACGTGGTGTTTGCATGCTCTCCCCGTGTTCGCGTGGGATTTTTTTCCCAAGATGCTCCTGTTTCTTCCCACAGTCCAAAAGCATGCACTATAGGTTATTTGGCAAATCTAAATAGTCCCCGTAAGGTGTGAATGAGAGTGTGAATGTGTGTGCCCAGGTGTGTTGGGCGTCACCCAGGATTGGGTCCTGCTCAGCTCCGGGCGCCACACTCTCATAGTTTTAATATCACCTGCCAGCTCAGTGTGATTTTCTGTTAACCTTTTGAATTTAAAGTTTATAACGTGCTAAACTTTTGATTGTTTTAAAATTGTATACATATAGACACAGGTCAGTGGATATTTCTGATCAGCCCTGAACGCACTTATTTATTAGCTCATTTATTTTTAATATCTTTACATACCGTGTGTACATATATCGGCGCTATCGTGCAACAGTGCTATACCCCTCTGCTGGCCAGAACGTGCGGCACAACTGGCAAAGGATCTTTCTTACAACACGAAGATAGTTGTTTGCTTTTAAAAAGAAAGAAAAGAGACAGGTTTCTGCAACCAGTGTAGCACGTTGCTAATTGAAATTATACTTAAGCTGGAATTATAGATTATGCATTTTATCTACTCGATTTTTGCCCAGATATTCTAGATTGCATGACGTTTAGATAATAGAAGAAATAAAATGTACTGCATACTAAATCCAAGAGCACACTAGGGCTTGCGAACAAATATGTAGAAAATATGTATTGAAACAATTTCAAATTTGCCAGAGGTAAACAGGTTAAACTTCTGGCATGTAACATTATACTCCAGGTGACGCGTTCAGGCCGCGCCCCGTAGTAACAGCAGCACACGCCCAGAGACACACACACACACACACACACACTCCCCCACGCACACACAGAGACACACACACACTCCCACGCACAATATTGAGAGAACGACACCTTTGACGCACGCAATGCGATTCTGCTCACCTACCGCTTTTCGGCGAAGAAGCTCGACACTATGGCAGGCGACGAGTCTCAGTTTATGAGGACGGCGCTGCCGCTGAACGGTGGCCTGGTTTAAAGTGGACGACTCCAGCTTGCCTCTGCTGAAGACAAACTCACTCACCCCGAAAACCAGCTGAAGCACCGGCTCAACCGCGTGGGCCAGCAAGTGCAGCTCGCGCTTTCCCGGAAAGGAAAACTGACCGGAGCCACAGGTAACAAGCACATCCTGGTCTGGCTGAAATCACGTCCTGGTCCAGGGATCCCTGAGCTTTAAAGTGGCTTTTTGTAGCTTTTCTGCAGTGCATTCTGTAAAAACCGGAGCTGAATCAGTGCCTACTATTTTTGGAATAAAAGGAATTTGAACGATCAGTTCAATGCCCTTAATTCATTATCCAGTAAATATCAACGCCTATGTATATATATATATATGTATGTATGTATGTATGTATGTGTGTGTGTGTGTGTGTGTGTGTGTGTGTGTGTGCATATATATATATATATATAATGTATGTGTATGTATATATGTATATATATACATATATATCTCCTATTTTCACAAATGAATGATAAGTATAATTGAGCTCTCTCAATTTTTTACTTGTTTATTTTTTTACAGTGTAGCTTGAAAGGCATTGTAATTTTCGCAGTGTAAAAATTTCACACATTTATTTTATTATTCAATATTTTAAATCTAAACTATGCTAAAAACAGCTTTTTATATATATATATATATATATATATAAGAGCATATATATATATATATATATATATATATATATTGTATGTATATATATATATATATATATATATATATATATATATATATATATATATATATCTTACACATATATATCTCCTATTTTCACAAATGAATGATATATAATTGAGCTCAATTTTTTTACTTTGTTTATTTTTTTTTACAGTGGCTTGAAAGGCATTGTAATTTTCTGCAGCGTAAAAATTTACACATTTATTTTATTATTCAATATTTTAAATCTAAACTGCGGCTAAAACAGTTTCTTAACTCAAAATAGATCATTTCACCAAAAACAGCCAAAAAAAACCCAGATTTGGTTTAGGGAACGTATTCAGTCCCTACACATTAATACTTTGTCGGGAAGCCTTTTGCTGTAGTAGCAGCCGTCATCTTTTTGGTCTAGGTACCAGTTTACTACATTGTTCAGGAGGGGTTTTTCAGGGCAGAATTTATAGAGATGGTCTGAGTTGGTGGTATAGCAGTTGTTACGTAATGCGGTTAACATCAGGGCTCTGACTTATCTATCCCAAAACCTTTTTTCTTTCTATTTTAAGCCGTCCAGTGTCACTTTGGCCTTATGTTTCGAATTGAGCTGTAGGTTTGTCGTGGACTGGAATAAGTTATCTCTTTCAGTATTTTACAGTATTTGTATAAACACCTGGTCTGGCCTGGCCTGGTTCCTTGACCATGGATTAAGTCTAGTCTTAGACTAAACTGCAGTAGCAATGGAGGTTCATTAAAAGCTATCCTGGACATTTGCTTAATCATATACAGCATGGATAACAATAATGTGTAATTCTGACATGAAGTGTAAAACTTGGATATGATTCAAAAACATTTTTACTTCATGTTGTCACATCTAAATATCCCAGCAAAAGGAGGAAATGAAACATTATTTGAATGGACCGGTGCCCTACAGACAAATTCTTTCACCTGTTTTCCTTGTCTTCGTTTTATCTCCACTGATAAGATCAGAGCGCAAGCTCTTTTTGTTGTGTCTAACTGCAATATACAGTACATTGTTTAAAAAATCATAAAGGTACAATATACTTTTTGCGCATTCTCCTGAGCCCTGGGAAATATAAATGGTTACAACTGTTCAAACCTTTCTGATTCTACCTTATTCTACAGTGCTGTTATAGTATGCACTATAATGCATGCACTAATGGGCATTTGGATTTACATCGACACAATGTGCCATATATTGCTTCTTTGATTATCTAATATTCTGACTCGGACATTTACACTCGACCTTTACACTCGACACGTATCAGAAAAATAAAAGTCTTGAATCCAATCCTTTCTTTGAAGTCTGTATCTTTACTATAAACACATAATTATACAAAACAAAAGATGAATTCCTGACAATTTTACATGACGTTATGTGACATTACACTCCTGGGTTTGAGGCTTCTGCTGTCTTATGTGCGTTCTTAAACTTCTAAACAAATCAAATTGCACCACGTGAAGCAATAATGTGTTAAGGTTACTTGTTTTCACATTGTGACATGCAAAAGCTATTGAAATATTCAAATATTATCAGGAAGCAGGTGGTCTGGTTGTGTTTCACACATTTATAACACCGTACCAAGTAGAGCGGGTGTGAAGGTGGAGTTGCGCGCACAGTCGTAGCTGACCAGGTGCAAGCACCAGATTTTGGTGGTGAAAGTTCCACTGCGCACTCAGAATGTTGGCACAAATATAACACCATACTATTTCGCTAGACAGCTTTTCACAGCATTTCGCCTCGAGAAGTGGGAAGAGATCTCGTCACACCCTTCTGATTATTGTACCTTTTTATTTCCTATTTTCTCAGACCTCATTTGTGATACTTAAAGGGTGTAAAATCCCATGGTCAGATAGTTACACAACTGCAGCTAAAAAAATCTTTTAAATTGAAAAGCAAGTACAACACATACAGTACATATAACAAAAAATTGTTGTTGCATAAAGTGTATTAATTAAAAGAATAGTGATTGTTCTACACCCTCTGTCGTTGAATATGCAGAACAAAGCAGAAGAATTTACAATAAATGCTATACAAAAGTAGTCTGTCGTATTAGTACAGCTCCATCATTCACTTGAGAATTACTGATGTTTCTGTATTTTGGGGTCTGACAGATCCTGTACGGCTGACGTACAGTTTGTCAAGTGGGCAACTGCCAATCAACACCCCTGTCATAAATGGCACCATGAAGGTACAGTCTTGCTCATTTCATTTTTTTTTTTAACCATATGCATTGGCGAGTTTAAGTTCACATGTAAAGCCATTTTACCACAGGTTTTATCATCCTCTGAATACAATGCTGAGTCAGAGTCTAGTCGGCCAGTGAGGAGGGTGGATCTGCCAAGTCAAGAGCTTCCTCAACCTAACGGAAGCTACTGGACATCCAAGTACGGCTCGTCCGGAAACAGCTTTCACTGGCGCTCTGCAGCCTCTACCCTCCCTGTGATGCGTTCATCGTCTTTGGCCGACCGTCTCCACACGACTGTCTCTCCCCAGCGCTGCACTTATTCCGATACTCTGCGTAACACAAAGCACTTCAGGTCGATCCGTTCTTCGACTCTCCAGCGTCCCCGCAAGCCAGTCTACGAGGATGACCCTTTGGATGATGTCTTTGTCCCAGAAGGCACCTTTGCTGCTTCAATCAGACCAGAGCATCAGAAGGTGTTTATGGACAGGCAGACAATGAAGAAGACTCTAGCCCAAGCCAGAGAGGGAGCGTTTGGATCGCAGGACTTGTCCTGGTTGGTTCATGATGGAGGAGAGAGGCAAGGAACTCTCCGAAGGCGACCATCTCAAATGGCTGCCATGGTCGTTATGGATGCAAACGCCAATAGGGTGGCAGGAGCCGAAGAGCAGAAGGTCAAGAAAGAAGCAGTGGTTCATTCTGTAAAGTAAGAGGGCATTTAACTAGAATGAAGCTGCATGAATTTACACATTTACAGTTCAAATGTGTATTAAGGGGTAGTAGTTAAGGTCGTTTGGTCTTTGTGTTTGGCAGAAGGGGAAAGCAAGGTGGAGGTGAGATGACTTTGAAGATGGCAGTGAATCATCTCACTCAGGAGAACACAGACATGCAGATCAAGGCTGCATACTTTATACAGAACCAGTGCTTCAGCAATGCAAATGCAAAGAAAAAGGTAGCAGAGTTCTATTCCAGTCTAAAAATTGTAACCAATATGTTTAATATACCATCGTTGAGAGTTCTTGTGGAGAACAAGGTTGAGCTTGAGCATTCAGCTGCTAATGAGGAAGATTCCTACAGTTTAACATTTATGGCGTTTATCAGACTACCTGAAACAGGTCAGGCTTGCTCAGTGGCTTAATGGTGGTGATGCTAGAGGTAGACTTGAACCCACAAACTTTTTGTTCATGGACGAGTGCCCTATCACTAGACCACCACCACCACCACTAGCAGCTCCATGGCAACTTTCCCAAGAATTGGTATGAAGATTTTAGATCTGCACATCTATAACAAAATTTTCCATGGGTGTTGACACTCTCTTCAGCTGTTCCAGTTGCACGGTATCCCAAAGTTGCTGGAGCTTCTAAACTCGGAGAGTGAGGAGGTGCAGAGGGCCACGTCGGGCGCCCTTCGAAATGTCGTCTTCGAGAACAATGACAACAAGATGGAGGTGAAGGACTCGGGCGGCATTGCGGTGATCCTGCGCTCGCTCAAGGGGAACAGGGACATCGAGACCCGGAGACAGCTCACAGGTTAGTAGCGATTTAAAAATATGTTTTGTTTTTATAACAGCTATTCAGTTTTAAGCAACACAGCACTGTGTTATGTTACCAGTACTAACAATTTCTAAACTGGTTTTGGTTGAATGTTACACACGTCTAGTTCCATTGTTTGCGGTCCTGCTCTTTGTTCAGTAAAGGACGTTCTGAGGAGTTGTCCTACATTCTGAGCAAATAACAGTTGTTATCAGACTAGAAAGGGCCAGGTTGCTGTCATCTGGCTTCCAGTCAAAACAAGAATCCATTGCAAATTTTTAATCTTCAAAATCCCTGCATCAAAGGGCAGGACTCCTTGGAATATCCAGACCGTGGTTCAGAACTACTCACCCACGCAGCATTTCAGGGCTACCACGGGATGTCTTCTGATCTCAGTTCCTTAGATCTCTGTCAGTCATGCTTACATATGCCTTTTATTTGTAATAACACCTTCAATTCAGATAGTCCTTTAATTACACTTAGAGTTGATCTATTGTTACAGGTCCATGCAGAAGTGGTATAATTTGGTGTGAATGTTGTATAAGTCAGTGGATTAAAGGTTCCCTTTAAAATAAGGGAGGTGGTGCTGTAGCCGTAAGAAGGACTGAAACCCTGTGTTGGTGATTATAAGGTTGGGAAGTAGAATCTCGGGAGAGCCTAAAAAAATGCAACCTTGGGCCACTTAGCAAAGCTTTTAACCGCAGGTTGCTCCAGAGGGATTGTCACAATAAATGGAAATCACTGAGCTTGTATCTTGATTGCATTTCATTTGGTTGTAACCAATGCAAATGGTAAAACAGTTTTTGCTTGTGCTGGTTGTCTGTTCTTCTGTCCTTTTTTGAGACTTCCCTGCGCAGCTTTATCATTAAAAATTAGTAGAATGGCTGTTGCTATATTTCCTGTTGGCTTAAAGAGCTTATTGTGTCCAGAAGCCTCCTAGAAATGGGCCTTTGATGTCTTTTTAAACTGTTGGTTATGCTTTGCCAGGTCTGCTGTGGAATCTGTCCTCCCACGACATGCTGAAGGAGCATCTGGGCAGGGATGCAGTAAAACCCCTCACTGACAATGTGCTGGTGCCCTGCTCGGGCATTTCTGAGGGCGAAGATCCCAAACTCGAGCTTCTGGCTGACCCAGAGGTCTTCCTGAATGCTACAGGCTGTCTCAGGTACACATTCAGAGACCTTGTATAGGGTCGGAAGACTTAATATGGAGCACCCATGAACAGTTCTGGTAATGTTGCTCTATGAACTAAGGGTCAACCGATTATCGGGGACCGATATTAGGCATTTTGCTGATTATCGGTGTTTAATTTTGACCATCGCGATACTAAGTAACTACAAGGTGCGCTGCGCTACTGTGGCTCCACCGCCGTCTGTTCTTTCTGTGCCGTTTGCTCTCGACTCACTGCTTCATTTAATTTCCCACCCATAACAGTCTCTGATTGGCTTTATGCTACACGTGTAGTAGTCAATCATCGCTGAAGCCTTGTTGTAACTCACATCGTACTCACACACAAGCGCAGCGTGAAGCTATGAGATGAAGAAGAAGAAAGACTTTCAGCTGAGCTTGATGTTTGACAGATTGACAGAGATTTTCTTCTCTTTTTTTTTTTGGCATATCTGTTCCAAATACCGGTTCTCGACCCCGTTAACAAGCAATAATCGCTATTGATATCAGCCCAGAAAAGCCAATATGGGTCGACCTCTACTATGAACATGTAAGTCTCTGTATAATAATTGTTTTTGTTTGTAGAAATATGAGTTCAGCTGGACCGAACTGTCGCAAAGCCATGCGGGATTGTGACGGCCTCATCGACTCCATTGTGTATTACATCCGTGGGACCATTGCAGATCGCAAACCAGATGACAGGGTACCACGAGCTTGTTCTTAATTATCCCTCATCTCTGTATTTACTCTTGTAACTCTTGTCTGTTTGCCACTATGTATTGTAAACATAATAAAACGGTTGTGTAGATGTGTTCCTGAAAACGGTGCAGCATTTCGTTCTTGGACGTAACACCGTTTTCCATTTTTCAATCTGTGGAAAGTTTAATGTCTTGTTTTCTCTCTCGCAGGCCTTGGAGAACTGTGTGTGTACTCTTCACAACCTCACCTACCAGTTTGCGTCAGAGGTTCCTGAAAAGCTCCTGCCTGTCCTGAAGGAGTCCACTCAGAGTCTTGCAGTCAGGCCCCCTACTCCGGGATGCTTCAGTATGCTTCAGAATAGCAAAGTCGCAAAGGAAGACAAAGTTAGTCTTTTTATTTTGCACTTTTACTTTAGTGTACACAAGCAGTGCTTGACAGATTGTAAACATTAAGAATTTTTCATATTGCTCCATAAATATGCTGAAAAACTAAGCCCCTGCTCTCCAAAAAAACCTAAAAATCATGTGGACAAGCCAGGAGTTATTTGAAAAAATGTTTGTGGATATACAGTATGAGAACAAAATAGAACTTTTTGGTTTAAAGGAGGCAAGTTACAATGGGAGACAGGAAAAGACTGAAACCTGGTGGTGGTAGTGTCAGGGTTTGGATCTGGTATGTTTTGTTGCAACTGGGCCAGAACAGCCTTCCATCATTAATGGAAAAATTTAAATTCTGAATGACACCAACCAATTCTAAAGGAAAACTTTAGGACATCTGAATCTCAGGAGAAATTTTAAATGTATACATTGTTTTATCAAAAAATAGATAAAGTTTCTGTGTTGAAATGACCAGGTCCTGACCTTAATCCAATAGAAATTTTGAGAAAAGTGTTTGTTGTGAGAAAATCCACCTTCATCCCAGATTGACTCTGTTCTTTACTGATAAGCTGATGAGCAGGACTGATCAACAGTTAACAGAAATGTTTAGCTGCAGTTTTTGAGATTGAAAGCAAAGTAAAATTAGCCATGTTAGATAATGTTAGATACATTTTCCTCAATGGGTGATCCACTATAAACTAGCATGAAAACCATGTGTCATTTTAGGCCATGTTTATGTGGAAATATGCAAAATTCTAAGGTTTGACAAACCCTCAAACACCGTTGTGCTTGTGTTGAGGCAGAGTTAGACAAATTGTCAAAGTCAAAGTAAACTTTACTGTCATCTCTGTTATATACTGTACAGGTATACACAGAGATGAGACGACGTGGCTCCATTTTTTTTTTTACAGTGCACAGAACAAAGAACAACATACAAATAAGGCACATCGAATAAAAATATATAAATAGAATATAAAATAAATAAGGCACATCGAATAAAAATATATAAATAGAATATAAAATATACACTTTTAAGCTAGGGTAGAATATAAATGTAAACTTTTAAACTAGAAGAAGAAAGAGAGACAATTAGAATGCGGTCCTCAGCCTACATTATGGTTTTGGAGTTGTCTTCGACACTAAAAAGTGCATGAATGAATGTGGTGAATTGCTGTCATTCTTAACTTCTTTAATGGTCATTGCAGCAACTGGAGTCTGAAAGCGTGCTGCTGGAGGAAAACGGGAACCCTCAAGGCATGGAGTGGCTTTGGAGTGCCATCACTATCCGCATGTACATGTCCCTTATTGCAATTAGCAGTCGCCAGCTCACTCAGGAGGCCTCCATAGGAGCCATGCAGAACCTCACAGCAGGCACCGGAGGGGTGAGATCTGGCTTCTTAGGTTCATTCAGTAGTTCCATTGTCAAAAAAAGTGTTTCTACCCCTAAATATAACATTGTCAGACATAACTTATTTTAGGTTACACATAAATCCATTTTTGGGAGAAAAAAGTGGAAAATAGAAACCTACGTTTAAACAAATATGTATTTGAAGGTTTCGTACAAATACCGAAGTTTGACTTATTGTGTGAGTAAATTGTGTTGAAGTAGTTGACGGCGACAGTCGTGACGAGCACAGTTCTAATGCATCGTGTAAGTCACACAGTGGAATTTAAAAATGAGTCCAAGATCAATCGTTTCAAAATTTTTACCTTTGACGTAACCTATAACATGTACAGTTCAATTGAAAAGGAAATGTTTTAGGGGAAAAATAATTTAAAAAAAACTTAATATGAGGTGGATGCATAAGCGTGCCCACCTTTAAACGATTTTTTAATTTACGTACCTTTTGATTTTATTACAGCATTCACTCTTTTGGATAGGAGTCTATTAGCATGGCAATACTTTGTCTTGTTCCTTGGGAAAAAAAGCACTCCAAATGTGTCAGATTGTGATTTTCCAGATTATAATTTTCCTTAGTTGCATCTTACAGCAAAAGGTCTGCAGAGATCTTGCAAAGCATACAAAGGGATCTTGTTGTTGAAAGGTATCATATGAAGCATTACATATAAATATTATATAAGGAAGTCGGGAGTGGCTGAGAAGAACAGTATGTAAGAGTGGTACAGGATATGTATGAAGGCAGTGTGACAGCGGTGAGGAGTGATGGATGCACTCAGGGTTGAGGTGGGGTTGCATCAAGGTTCAGCACTAAGCCCTTTTATGTTTGCAATAGTGATGGACGGGTTACCATGTGAAATTGGGCAGGAGTCTCCGGGAGCTATGATGTTTCCAGATGACATTGTGATCTGAGGGGAGAATAGACCCTGGAGAAGTGGAGACACGCTCTTGTGAGGAGAGGAATGAGGGTCAGAAGGACAAAGACAGAATACATGTGCGTGAGTGAGCGGGAGGACAGTGGAATGGTCAGGATGCGGTAGAGTTGGCAAAATTAAGGGAGTTTGAATACTTGGGGTCAACAGTCCAGAGTAATGGAGAGTGCAGAAGAGTGGAGTGGGTGAAGAAGCATAGTAGGAGCGACCAGCAAGAGCGAAAAGGAAAGTTTACAAGATATTGGTGAGACCGGCTACATTATATAGGTTAGAAACGGTGGCACTGAAAAAAAGACGGCAGGCAGAGCTGGAGGTGGCAGAGCTAAAGATGTTAAAGATGATTTGCGTTGAACAGAACGGACAGGATTAGGAATGAGTATATGAGAGGGACAGTTTGTGGTGGACAATTTGGGGACAAAGTCAGGGAGGCAAGATTGAGGTGGTTTGGAGAAGAGAAGCTGAGTATATCGGGAAAAGAAAATTGAGGATGGAGCTGCCGGGTAGGAGGAAAGGAGGAAGGCCTAAAAGGAAGGAAGATTATGGATGTGGTGAGAAAGGACGTGCGGGTGATGAGTGCGAAACATTGACTGTGGAGACACAAAAGTGGAGACAGCTATTCCGCTGTGGCAACTCCTAACAGGAGGAGAAGAAGAAGAAGAAGAAGCATTACATACACAATTGAACGCTGTGAAAACAGTCATCAAGCGGAGAAAATACCGGACAACAGTGATGTTGCCAAGAACTGGACATTCCTCTTTTTTTAAAGGCAAGATAAAAGCTGGCCAGGGCAGCTGCCGAGAGGCTTACAGCAACATTGAAGAAGCTGAAAGAGTTGGAGAGTTATAGTTGTGTATTACAGAACACTTCTTGCAGACAAAAACAGCAAAGCCAGGCTAAATCTTACCCAAAAAATGTCAAGTCCATATGTCTATTGTACGCCTATTCATATAGGAATTCAGCTTTAATTACATGTTGTTATGTGACAAAATAGAACAAGAGCGAGGAGGATGAATACTTTCACAAAGGCACATACACTAAATCCCATTACAAGAATAGTTTGTTTTACAGTTGAATTGTACGTTATAGTAGCTCACATTATAAGTGGGGAAAAAAAGAGTTTTGAAATGATCTTGGTCTCAGTTTTATACAAAACCTGACATTTTAACAGGGGTGTGTAGACTGTGCTGTTCAATAATACAGACAGTAAAAGACAGGGGCAAAGTCTGAGGCACATTCAAGAGCTAAACAGTGTACTTCTTCAGTTCCTCGAAGTAGTGGGTAACAGAACATACAGTGGGTTCTACTAAAGTGGTCCACACATGCTGCAGCAGCAAGTAAGATGGTGGTTGCGTAATGGTAAGATGCTTGTATATGAGCAGAGGTGGTGCAAATGTAAACAGTTGAAGACAGTGATTAAAATTATACTGAGCTCATATTAAAACCCATTTCCACAAGCAGTGACAGTTATGTCCAAAGAACAGAAGGAGGGTTTTATTCTTCAAACCAAATCAGATGATCAGTGGTGCATCCACTGCTAGTGTCACTTGACTTAAGAAGCTTTATTTAAGCAAAATTGTTCGATTTTCAATTTTTCCTGATCTATAAAATAATTTGATCCGTTGAAACCCCAGATCTAATCTGTGCAATTCCTAAACCCCTAATAATTTGCCAAACAAAGCCAGAGCAGAAATAGAAAGGAGGTTAAAATCAGTGTTCCCCGCTGTTTGTCGAGATACACCCTGGCAAAGTTAACCAGTTCCGTTTTGCCCTTCAGGTATCACAAGCCACAGCACATGTCATAGTGCAGAAGGGGGTAGGCCTGCAGCAGGTTAAGAAGCTTCTGCTGGAGGGTGAGCCGGGAGTGAGACAAGGCTCCTTGGGTCTGCTCAAAAACCTGTCCCGGTACAGAGAACTCCACTCGGACATCGGTGGGCATCTTGTCTCGTTTTTTGTTGTTGTTGTTGTTGTTTTTTTATACCTATGTCTTTTACTCCATAGGGTGAGACTTTGCAATGTCAGGTCTAACTTGAGAAATTGAAACAAAGCTTGTCTTGATTTGTCTTAATAACAGAAACTATTTTCTCCCGCCTAGTCAAACAGGTGTTGCCGGAACTGGCCGCGGCCCTTCCCGGTTCTGACACACACGTGGAGCAAAGCACAGAGGCAACCTTGGTCTGTCAGACTCTCAACAACCTGAGCCAGGCTTCAGTGCAGAACGTTCGTGCTGTCCTGAGCCACGGAGTTCTACCCAAGCTCATCAATATCAGCGCCAAAGGACAGAGGTGACCCACCACTCTGATGCGAGAATTAATATGCTGGCGTACAATTAAGAAAGTCAACAATGTGGGTGTGGAAAAATATTTGCTTGTGGTTTGGGTCCACGTTCCAAAGCTGGCGCTCTGCATTTAGTTGGGAATGTCTGCTATCCGTTTTAATCACGGCTTCTCAGGAGGAGTTAGTTTTGGACTTGTATGATTAGTGTGAAGCAACTCGTTAATCTGCCCGACATAAGTCTTGCGCTGTTCAGTGAAAGTCTGGCGCTGAGACGAAACCGCAGTTGCTTAAGCAAGACCCATTAGTTCCTCCTTTACTTATTGCATTCCTTTTTCATGGCGTAGGGATGGATTCGCCAGGGCTGGCCAAGCTGCCAGTGCTCTTCTGCACACTCTGTGGGGATATTCTGAGCTTCACAGCAACTATAAGAAGGTCAGTTCTCGTTTACTGATGGCTCGTTTGATTGTCCGTCACAGAAATGTTTTTCAGAAGGGAGATTTCCAGCTTACATCAAATATGATCTGCCATCCACGACATGCTTGGGACCCAATTTCTGCAGCTTTATATGGAATGAGTTCTGAAAATTAGTTTGGACAGCTATAAGCCTGGTGGTGGTGGTGGTGGTCTAGTGGTAGGATTTTCACCTTTGAACCAAGAGGTCATGGGTTCAAATCCAGCTCTGTCCTACTGGCAATACTAAGGCCAGAGACAAGCCCCTTAACCTCAGGAAGACTGTCTCTATAATTAGGAAATGGAAGTCGCTCTGAATAAAAGCGTCTGCTAAAGTCTGTAAATGTTTTCCAGATTTCGCTCTAACCAAACATGTCTCGGCAAGTCGACTGGATTGCAAATGTTATCAGACCTTAATTAGTTTTCAGTCATTTGAATGGTTCTTTATTGAAGTTATGTGACACTACACTGCATATGATTTAACTTGGCAGGCGGGATACAAGAAGACAGACTTCATAAACAACGCCACAAAGGCAGCAAATTCAGCTCGAGACTGACCTCCAGTGGCAAACAACTCTACACAACAATGTTCAACTTTAAACATTAGGGGAAAATAAGAGAGGAACTCCTCTGCAAGCAGGTCTAAATTTGATTTGTATATAATGGTTTTGACTACTACAGTCTGTTTTGTATGAAAATGTTTATCACACTTTGTACACAAATTTGCCTTTAATTTTTTATTAAAATGTTTCTGGGATTCCTGTCAAATTCACATGATGGGAAAGATAAAAAAGGTTGCTTAACCTGATGCACTCTGAATTTATTTTTTAAAATAGTGTCTAACACTTAAAGAGAATTAAGACTTTCCAGTAATTAAAAATGAATAAAATACATTAATAAACTAATAAAATAGTGAAAGAAAAAAATGTTTAATCAAATAATAAAACCATAAATAAACTGGTAAAATTATACAAATAAAGTGTTTCATTTTAAGATAATTAAGATTCTAAAACATTAGTACAATTAATAAAATGAGACCACGTGGCTCCGGAAAGGTTTTTAAAAAGCTTTTATTCTTTCTCACTCAGGCCAGTTGGTTCATGGTGCCCAGCCTCTCGATAGACCTAGAGAGAGGCATAGAGGCTGGGACTATGCCTTAACCCAGGCTTACACTTAGCCCTAGTGGTTAGGCCTAGGACCCTGATAAGAATTAGACCTCATTCTAGTTTTTGCAACTAAAGCTCTTTATCAGTTATGTATTCAGAGCAAAGTCTGGCTTTTGAAGCTTCTGAACTTCTATCCTTCTTAATTACATTAAAAGTACCTGCACTTGATAAACACTGGAAAATATACAAAATGAGCCCCATAATTGTGAGGATCATCATCAACTTGGTAAGACAGCGTATGGCTTAGATTATAAAAGCATGTAAGGCTCTAGCATTGCATGTTGTTCTTACATAGTGAGCGGGGGCAAGGGGGAATAGGTTTTTGCTGACCAAGTGATGTCGAGATGTTGTGAGTGCTAACATCCCCTTTGAATATTTCATCGTATGATGTTCTGAGAACAGTGCGTTCCGACCTCTTGTCCACTCTAGATCTCAATATTACTGCAGGAAGACACAGAGACCTCCCCCGAGAACATGGCTTGCTAGCAAGTCCTGCTTCGCAGCCAAGACATTCCTTATACTATCCACTGATATCGTGGTGATGAGCTGATCTTTAGACTGTTTATCAAGGAAATAAAAATGTGAACACAAGAAAAATCAATATCAGATATCTCTATCTCTCATGTGATCCTTGCTAAAAACTGGTATTCTGACTGCAATGTCTGACTAGCTATGATTAAAAGTAGCTCTGTTTTAATATGGTGCTGTAAGATATTCTAAGAGCAGATTTTAAAAGGTTAATCTAATAATCAAAGAAATGAGAAAACCTGTACTTTTAGCAATGCAATATCCAATCACAGTAAGGTTTCAATTATGTTTTGGAGCTAGGAGCCAGTTTTCAAAGTCAAAATCAAAGTAAACTTTGTCATCTCTGCTATATACTGTACAGATGCATAGAGAGATGAGATGACGTGTCTCCAGTTTTAACAGTGCAGTAGGAAAAAGGGAACAAAGAACAATTAAGGCACATGGAATAAACAATATATAAATAGAGTACAAAATATACATTTTAAACTAGACATGGAATATTAAATATGATTTTAAACTAGAACTAGAATTAGAAATAGAGGTAGATAGAGAGACAGTTTGGATGCAGTATTACCTGCAATGTGGAATTGACTTTTACACTGGGTATGCAGGCGGTTAGAAACAGTTATAGTATGAAAAGAATTCTATATCCAGTCCATTTATACATTCAGTGTTCAATATTGTGCAAATAGTGGCAGCAGTTTTGGAGTGTTTTGATTTTCTGCTTGCCTAAGTTACACTCAAATGTGTAAGTTCTATTCATTTCGCCTTTCAGAGTCATACATTTTGGTAAATTTGGTTTGAATTTTTTCGTTGACTTCACCGACGCCAACTCAGTCCTTCGACTCAAAGAGCATGCTGTGATCCTGACCGTACACCATGTATTCAACAAAAATCTGAAAATTCACTCTTTTGTAAAGACGGAAAGAAGTAATAGTTGGGGTTTTTCCTTTTTTTTGTTGCTAAAAATGGTTACTGGAAAAGCTTTTGAAAGTAGCTTTACTACCGATGAGCTACTGAGAAAAGCTGTTACGTTAGTATTGTCACAAATTAGTTAGCCACTCCCCAACACTGCACCCTGAGTTAATTTCCCACATTTTTTAACACACAAAGTAATGCTTTAACATGGGGGTGGAGTGCAGTGGTTACGTCTGGACCAACCAATACTGGACATAAAAACCAGAAACTGCCATGTCCCAAGTATGCATGCCTACTTCATGATCTGTGGCATTTGCCTGCTGTTTGGTTTCAATATCAGAACATGAAAACAGCCAAAAAGCAAGAAAATCTTGGCATTAACAAGAAAGCTTTGGCATCATTCTAGACAAAGAACATCCACTTATTTCTCAGACTGACAGACTTTCCTGAACATGCAGCTACCTTCTTTATTACGTCAGGTGATTTCGGTCATCTATCACCAGTGCTACTCAAGTCAAGTCCCTGTTATGTCTAAACAGGAACGATTTGGAACAGAGCTGTGAAATTAGTCTACAATGTCTCAAAATACTATTTAAAAACCTACTACTGGCTAGTCTACACTGGTTCCCTGTGACTGCCTGCATTAGATTTAAAATCTGCCTACAAGACCAAAACTGGACCTTACTTGTTGGCACTGGTCAGTATGTAGTCCTTTCTGAGCATCAATCACTCGTCTTGACCTCTTGCTACTCCAAAGAAGAGGACGTCCTGCCTCAAGGCTCTTCTCAGTCCTCCTCCCTGATGGTGGAACAAACTTTTCCTAACTTTTTTTTATTTTTTTGCAGTCTTCAACCATGGTCTGAAGGTCCACTTTTTTAAGTAGCATCTATTAGTAACTTCACGTGTTGGCTACTAATCCAAAACCATCAAAAATATAAACATCTCTCCTAAAAACTGTTTATCTTGGGCATTACGTTTAAAGCTTTCATGTATGTATGATTGATTATAGGTTTAGATTTGTTCACCCTTAAAAATAAAAGACCCAAAAGTGGTTCTTCACAGTGATGTTTAGTTCTACAAAGGCCCTTTTACCCATTGGTTCGTTCCAGAACCATTTATCATGAAGTGATCGTGAAGACTTTAGTGTAAATAGTATTTGTATCTTTGTGCCTGTGTTCATTATGTGCAATATGTAATAATTTGTTCAAATGTAGTGTTTGGTAAAACACTCAATGAGTCAAGTTATCAGTTACTTTATATAAATTGCACATTCATAACTGATCTCTGTAAAAGCCAGTGGCAGATATCATCTGTTACAATTAAAAATTGCACAATAACAATAATTTCTACACTCATCCAACAGTAAATCATTAGGTTAGGCTCAGGGTCAGTAGCCATTAAGGTCATACTTTAACATAAAGCGTTCTTCAAAGTACCGAAAATGAGATAAGGTGTTACTTTAAAGAACTCTTTTTGGCATCCAAGCTCCAAAGAAGCTTAAACATCATAAAAAGGTTCTACATCATCAAAAAGGTTCTCCAGAGCACTAATGAAGAACCAGTTTTTCTTAGAGTGTACTCTGAGTGAGTTTTGAAAGGTAAGTGACTCAGCTGGCAATACGTTGACAAGCAATCTAGGTTTTCAAGTATTAAAAACAGGTTACCAAGGACTTCGCGCTGGGTAAACGCACCCGACAAATACCATAAATGCCAATGTAAGTTATAAGTAATACATACTATTACAGTTTTCAGTCACATTCATTCATTCATTATCTGAACCGCTTAATATCAACTGGGGTTGCAGGGGGACCGGAGCCTATCCTGGGAACTTACGGGCACAAGGCGAGGAACAACCCTGGACAGGTGCTAACACACCACAGGGCTCACACAGTTACACACACACATTCACACCTTACAGGGCCAATTTAGAGTCGCCAATTAACCTATATTGCATGCTATTGAACTGTGGGAGGAAACCCATGAGAACATGGGGAGAGCATGCAAACTCCACACAGAAAGGCTCTACGGCTGTCCCTGGGGTTCGAACCCAGGACCTTCTTGCTGTGAGGTGGCAGCACTAACCACTGTGCCACCGTGCTGCCCCGTTTTCAGTCACGTGAAAGAGGGAATTTCTTGAAAACAGGCTAGTTGAACCTGGAAAAGTATAAGTTTCACCATGTTCAGGCCCCTAAACAAGGTCTTTGGTATCAAGATTAATAAGAACCATTAGAAAAGTAAGAGAAGTCTTTGCATTAAAATCTGCCTGAATGCCCTATATATAGAAGAATGTCACTTGGTGGCATGGGGAAAATGGTGGCGTAATGGTTAGGGTGTTCGCCCTGTGACCAAAATGACACCGGATCGAATCCCAGACCCATAAAGTTACCACTGAGGTACTCCAGAACAAGGTTCCGGTCTCCAAGCACTGCTTCCCAAGGGCTGCCTATGTTAGCTGCTCACCGTCCCTTCACGGATGGGTCAAATGCAGAGGTCGCATTTGGTTGTGGTACACTGTGTGCTGTGTTGTGGTGTATTCACTCACTTTCACATTGACTTAACAATCCGTTCCATGGACTGTTCTTCTCACTGCTGTCTTTAAAAAGGTCCAAAAGCATCAGAGCTTCCCCGGCCAGACACCACAATAGCTTTTTTACTGTTCTACTGTTTTACTTTTTTACAAGGCACAAGCAAGCACAAGCAGTCAGACTCCTCTAAATATACTGATCTCTACAACTGCCTCAGTGCACTGACACTTCAAGCTCTCTTCTCCATATCTACCTCATTCAATGTACAGACACATTCATCTTGTTTTATTCTGCTTTTATTCCATTTTTATGCTGTTTCTATACAGTCATACGTTGCTGCCACATACTTACCTCACCAGACTTTACTGACACTTCAAACTTTCGCTTTCATCGTGTTTCATACTGCTCACACTAGTCATATTGTTTTTCTGTTGTTCACATTCTCTCTGTAGATTCTATCATTCATGCTCTTTTAAACTTTAAAGTTTTGGGCTACAAGTTTTACCTAGTTATGTCTTCCAGTTTTGCACTGTCATATTTCATCTGCTAAATGTCACTCCATTTTGCTCCAGAGAAAGCTATTTCATCGGTCTGTGTACTTTGTATATGGCTGGGTTGACAATATATCTTCTCGAATCTTGAATGTAAAGGCAATTCAGGTGTTTTTGCTCCTTTAATAGCTTTGTGAGCCCCTCAAAAGCCTAAACCCAAACCAAAACATGAGCAGCATATTGGTTCATGGCTAGACTTTCCACAGGAAGCTTTGAAGGGCAGATGCCATACTCCTTGGGTGTTGTGTAACATGGGAGTAACTGCAGAGCTGTATGACTGTGCTGACATCAGAAGACAGGAACACTTATGCTGCTCACGCTGCAATCTCTAGGCTCTCCCTTTTTCCTCAGCTGAACAGGGTTGGTCTTCATTTATGAATGAATGATTACATAATGCCCCCAGACTGCAGAGACTCAGGTCCAATGGCTCGTCTCCTGCAGTGTTTCTCAAAGTCGCCGTGTCTATGTGATCCCCAGCCATGCCAATCCTCTGAGGCATAAACAGGTTTATGGCAGTCATTCTACTTATAATCACCGTCTGGGCTGGACTGTGATGTTGCCACGGGACAGATGGGGATGGGATTTAGGGTGTGACAGTTTGTTCTCCACAATACACACAGGCCTATAAATGATTATGATCACATCTCTTACTAATAGAATAGCAATAGCAGTCATAAAAACACAATGGATATTAATAGATATGCAAAAGGGTCCCTCCCATTTCAAGCCCATAATTTTGGTCTGATAAGGAATCATTCAAAGTTCATTTCTTGCAAATCTGCATGACCAAATCATGAGAAAGACTTGCTCATTAAATGCTGTTTTGATTATTTTGAAAATCACCTAGCAGATTAAGAGCAAATGATGTAAGAATCCTTCTTGGAAATAAGATCAGTTAGTTATGATGTCATATATTCTTTACTCTGGTTACACTGTAAAAAATTATACAGTTGGGTCTTGCGTTGTCATACTTTGCCACAATCTGTAAATTATAATGTCTCTCTCCAATCTGTTTGTCTCGAACTAAAAGTTGGACATGACTCCATGCCTCTTCTACATGTTTGTTAGCAGGCTCATTTGTAGGGTCAGGAGGATTTATAATATAAACTACAAAAATATTAATCTATATCTAAAGTACAATTGTGCAGCAGTCTTTTTGCAATAGACAGACTTGAGAACTCATAATAACTAGCTCTAAACTAGTGTCTTACAATAATGTCATTTAAAGCATGCTGTTTCACATACACGTTGCATATTTTGCAAATATTTAAAGAAAATAAAGAATACTATACCCATGTTTAGTATGTACATGGTACAATATATATGTGTCTACACTTAATTAATTTATCTATCGATGTACAGTTGTGTAACTATCCTCGTGTGATAGACAATGTCCTAAGGCGAGGTTTGAGAGCCAGATTGTACAGCTGGTATTACCAGATCAGGTTGTGTTATTTAAAAAATGTCTCTGATGGTGTGTCCTGGATCAGAAGTCTTATGGCTTTAGGATAGAAGCTCCTTCTGAGTCTGAGTCTCTTTGATTGTAATACTTCTTAAATGTTTGCCTTATTTTGTGCAGGTGAAACCTGCAAGTTGCTGGTGTGAGACAAGTCTCTGATAATTATTATGTATTATTATTATTATAATGGCCTGACAGCTATAATGTAATTCTCCTTTCTTGTTTTTGAGCACTCACAAAAGTTGTCACCTAATACCAAACATAAATATATTTTTTTGTTTTGTTTTTCATTTCTTTTAACAAAGAGATTAAACAATGTCTGAGAAGTCCTCGTATGGAAACACAAATGACTCATTATAGGAGGAGGGTGGTCATTATCTGACATGTTTCATCTAGCTTCTGTCTCATACAATAAAGTTCACGGTGACTAAAAAACAGCAACACTGCAGATGAGTGTATCCTCAAAACAAACGTCCTAATGGAACTACACAGCAGCACTAATCACTGTTTATGGATTTCATTTGTCAATGTAATGTAATTTAGAACACGTTTGGAATCACTTCAGGACTAGTAATATGGGAAGCTAGTATCTTGCTTGCTCACTTAGGGAGACGACATTCAAATTCGTAAAATCAGAAGTAAGTCATTTACATTTACAGTTACTGAGCAACTAACATTTTCTTACAGAACATACTTCATAGGACTGTGATCAGGGGAAAGTGGAGGGCAGGGCTTCACACTGATCCCATCAATTGTGAACAAAGGGTTGGGCACGTCCATCAAGTTAATGATGTGAGAGACGGGGACCAACACACCACAGCGCACATATACTTACACAACAACATTCTCACTCACGCCTTACGGGGCCAATATAGATTCGCCAATTAACCTATAGTGCAGACTTTTTGGACTGTGGGAGAAAACTGGAGCCCCTGGTGGAAACCCACATGAACACAGGGAGAGCAGGCAAACTCCACACAGAAAGGCTCTGCAACCGACCCGGGGATCAAACCCAGGACCTTCTCGCTGTGAAGTGGCAGCACTAAGCACTGCGCCACCATGCCACCCTCCATCAATTCAATTACCTTATAATATGATAAATGATATCACTACTGTAATATTCATACTACCAGTATCTTTCCAGTGTCTTCCACTCACTCATTCATTATTTTCAGCTGTCAGTGAAAGTCATCTTGAAACTTCCCACTCTGTGTTTATTTCTGTGCCGTTGCCCCTGGGAGAAGTAATGCCAGTAAGGCATGCTGCGAGTGTGCAAGAGAGTTACTATATTTTCCTCTGATAACAGTGAGACAGATTCATCACAGGGGAAAGGCAGGCTGACAGAGCAGGGCCTGTACTTACTACACTGCTGCTGGCTATAATGGATGCGGGATGAATAAGTGGCCAGATTCTCTACAGCTGTTGTCTCTCCTGTACAGGCATGGAATCACTTTGTATTCATTTAATTTTAGGTTTATTTAAGTAAGTGATTATTAGTCGTTGCGAACACACCACAGCACAGCAAACAGTGCACCACAATGAAATGTGACCTCTGCATTTGACCCATCTGTGAAGGAGCAGTGCTTGGGGACAGTATCTTGCTCAAGAGCATCTCAGTGATACATTTAACGGCCCAGGACTTATATATATACAGTAAAGAGAGAGATGTCTAAAGACAGATACAGATATACAGTGCCTTGAAAAAGTATTCATACCCCTTGAACCTTTACACATTTTGACACCTTACAACCACAAACTTAAATGTTTTTTATTGAGATTTTCTGTGATAGACCAACACAAAGTAGCACATAATTGTGAAGTGGTACGAAAATGATACATGGTTCTCAAAATTTTAAGCAAATAAAAATCTGAAAAGTGTGGTGTGCATTTGCATTCAGCCTCCCTGCGTCAATACTTTGTAGAGTCACCTTTCGCTGTTACAGCTGCAAATCTTTTGGGGTATGTCTCTACCAGCTTTGCACATCTAGAGACTGACATTTTTTCCCATTCTTTGTAGCAAAATAGCTCAAGCTCAGCCAGATTGGATGGAGAGCGTCTGTGGCAGCAGTTTTCAAGTCTTGCCACAGATGCTCAATGGGATTTAGGTCTGGACTTTGACTGGGTCATTCTAACACCTGAATATTCTTTGATCTAAACCATTCCATTGTAGCTCTTACTGTATGTTTAGGGTCATTGTCTTGCTGGAAGGTGAATCTCCTTCCCAGTCTCAAGTCCTTTGCAGCTTCCAACAGGTTTTCTTCCAGGATTGCCCTGTATTTAGCTCCATCCATCTTCCCATCAACTCTGACCAGCTTCCCTGTCCCTGCTGAAGAAAAGCATCCAGATTTTCAGCATGACGCTGCCACCCCCATGTTTCACAGTGGGGATGGTGTGTCCAGGGCGATGAGCAGTGTTACTTTTCCACCACACATAGCGCTGTGCATTTAGGCCCAAAAGTTCAACTTTGGTCTCGTCGGACCAGAGCACCTTCTTCTACATGTTTGCTGTGTCCCCTACATGGCTCCTGGCAAACTGCAAACAGGACTTTTTATGTCTTTCTGTCAACAATGGCTTTCTTCTTGCCACTTCTCCATATAGGCCAGATTTGTGGAGTACACGACTTACAGTTGTCCTGTGGACAGATTCTCCCACCTGAGCTGTGGATTTCTGCAGCTCCTCCAGAGTGACCATGGGCCTCTTGGAGGCTTCTCTGACCAGTGCTCTCCTTGCTCGGTCTGTCAGTTTAGGTGGACGGCCATGTCTTGGTAGGTTTGCAGTTGTAGCATACTTTTCCATTTTTGGATAATGGGTTGAACAGTGCTCCTTGAGATGTTCAAAGCTTAGGATTTTTTTTATAACCTAACCCGGCTTTAAACTTATCTACAACTTTATCTCTGACCTGTCTGGTGTGTTTCTTGGTCTTTATGATGCTGTTTGTTCACTAATGTTCTTTAACAAACCACTGAGGCCTTCACAGAACAGGTGTATTTATAATGAGACTAAATTACACACAGGTGAACTCTATTATCTAATTAGGTGACTTCTGAAGGCAATTGATTGCACTGGATTTTATTTAGGGGTGTCAGAGTACAGGGGGCTGAATACAAATGCACACCACACTTTTCAGATTTTTATTTGCTTAAAAATTTGAAAACCATGTATCATTTTCATACCACTTCACAATTATGTGCTACTTTGTGTTGGTCTATCACAGAAAATCTCAATAAAAAACATTTAAGTTTGTGGTTGTAAGGTGTCAAAATGTGTAAAAGTTCAAGGGGTATGAATACTTTTTCAAGGCACTGTAGATTGGTTTATTTATCTTTATACATAAGCTTGTTTCAAGAGATTATATACAGCCTGGGAAAAATTAACAGGAATGAAGAACAAGAAAATACTTTTTTACAGGTGTTTTATGTATTTCTTGGTTTCATTTTTTTCCAACAACAGCTTGATGATGAAGGCTGGAGTTAAGAACAGAATACAATTGCATATGGACTGCGGCTGAGATGGGCGTCATCAGCAAAGCGGCTACACTGCGGACAGTTACAATGACAGACCGGGCGAGGCGACAGTGACAGTTGCTACTCTGATCCCATAAAACCCTGTAATCTTGTTAATGCTAATCAAGATCACATATGCTAACGGCCCTGAAGAAGACTCACTCCTCATCAGAGCATGTTCCCGCTTACTGCTGTCTACTTCTGTCATTTAACATGTAATATGTAGCAGCGTCAAAAGCAATAAAAACTACATTTAACAAAACTACATTTAACACCCATAAAGTGTCTTAAGAGCCGCAGGTGGAGGGGGTTCATTGAAATGCTCTATTTTCCCATGACTTTACCTGTAATCTAATCATAACAGATAAAGGCTGATCGCATGGTCCGCCATTCTGCAGATTCCCTGGAACAGATGGAGGTTAGTGGGGCACATATGAAGATGGACCATAATGAAAGGAGAGGGGCGGAGAGAGAGAGAGACTGGTTACAAGTACATATGTCACCCAAGTGCAAAGTCCTCCAACAGGATAGTTTGTTCATTGCTGTATAAACATAGCAATTCCACAAAATATTCCCACACGTCAGTCTTCTTTTTCCATACTTGTTTTGGGATTGTTCCACTGTTTCAGAGGGAATGGCCAATATTATGAGCTATGTGTTTGAACTCTTCAAAATAGATTTCACTCAAGCAAGACAAGGCTTAAACCATGTTCACAGAAGGACTGTAGTAAGACAGGTCTCCTAAATTATAGCTGATTGTTTCAAGTGAAGCATAAGTTCTGGACCTTTTCTCATCCATGTTTGAAGACTCACAGCCCCCCACATAACCTTGAGTAGCTGTCCTTTGTTACTGTACTTTAGTATTATTTTGAGTCTTTAGTACTTGGATTGAGTATTATCAACATCAACACCTACTTAACAAATACAATATAAAGAAATGTGGACTTTTAAGTCCAGTACTTTTGTATTGATAACTGTTACATTTTGTACTGTAATGTTTATAGTTTTGCCACAAAACCATATATGTGCACAACATGACCATGGAACAAATCTTCCATTTAGTTCTTGCCACCAGCAGTGGTGATCGGTGACAAATTCTGTTGGTACATTATTTGAAGACTTTTGTTAAAGTATTTCTTGTAATGAATAATCTTTAGAAATACCAGCATATACTTTTAATACTTACTGTGTATCTCAGATGCTTTAGTACTTTTACTCAAGTAGGTTTCTAATGGGTGACAAATTTTACTTGAGTCATTTTCTTCATACGGAATCTTAATGTTTTAAGTACTCTATACACCACTGGTTGGGGCCATACTATGAATTGATTATTATAAGGTCCTCCAATTTCAACCAAAAATGTAATGCTTTGCAAACGGGCGTTATGCTTATAGTCGGACTCTGATTATTTGCTGTTTTTCTGTTTTCTGTTTTCTTTTATAGTGACTAGCGTTTTGTTTGCCTCATCACTGACTATGACTTGTTTGTCCTGATGTGTTTCACCTGTGTTTCTCCTTATTTGAGTTGGCTTTCCCCTTTTATCTCTGAGCTGGTGTTAGTTTAATATTGTCAGTGTTATCTGTGCTCCCCATACCCTGTGTTTTTTGTTGTTTTTGTTCTGCCTCCTCCCTGACAGGTTTTCACTGGAATATTGCAATAAGCATTTCTGAGGAATGTGAATAAAGGAATCATCCATCTCCTGTAGTACTGGCTCAAGTTTCTAACACTTTTGGCAGCTAGTTGACTGTGTCACATAAACCTGGAATGTTTCTGTTCGCAGTTCTCTGTAAGCCCATGAACACTTTCTCATAAACTCAACATCACTCAACAGTTCATAGCAATTTTTCTATGTGAGTCACTCATCATTTCATCATTGTTTCATTTAATCACAGCATTCACTGAAAAATTACTCCTTTCTCTGCCACTTGCGAGACAATAAGATTCCATAGTTGCATAATCTCCAGTCTAATTCTCCCTGTAATAACAAAGCTCACTCAGCTTTCTAATGCCGCATTTCTTATTTTCATAAAAGAGGAACGACCATGAAAATGTTTACTAAAACATTATTTGAGATGATTGTTGTTTTTATATTCAGACCTTGGGACTGTGCTCCTTTGGCTCTTCTTGATACCGTTCTTTAACATAGCCAAAAACTCATTACTGTTCTAAACACCATTCTAGCAGAATTACATCACTTTGATTAGATGCTAAGCATCTAAGTATGTTTCTGGCATCCAGTATTCTGGCTTTCATTTAAGCCCTGCAATCTGATCGTGGATGTGTAGGTTAGTGAAGTCAGAGGGTCTTCTAGAACCTAATAGGCATATCATGGTTCTATTTTAAGATTATGGTCCTAGTATTTCTTAGCCAATGTGGATGAGGTAAGGATTAAAATTATGTGTTGAAGTCCTCGCTATTCATCATCCACTATTTAAGATCTAGGTTGATCTAATGTTGTTAATGAATGTGTTCTAAAGAAACACAACTAATATACAACTTCTGATTGTAAAATGTTAGGAAAAGTTTGTCTTGATGTGGTGAACGTTTTATTTAAATTCCCATGTTGATATAATGTTGATATAAGCTTCTACACGTTTGCATGTTGGAATCCAAAAGCCCAATAGCAAGTGAATTTCTTCAAATATTACAGAAAAGGTTTTTTAGTTCTCACAAAAAATCTGATTTCATCAACTCAGCACTGTGTATTCATAGATAAGATTACACTTTGTTGAGGAGTTCAATTTTTTTTTAGTCTTAAGCCAGTAACGTTATCATTCTTTTAGGATCAGATCAATAGTCACTTTTTAAAAGTTTATCCATTACCTAAGTCTAAAATTCCAACAAGGATAAGTAATTTGATTGCTGTTTTGCTTAGTCAGAATGCAAAACCAATAATTAAAATGCCAGCTCTGTGATATAAAGGCAATATTTATGTATAAATTGTATGTGTGTGGAGCTAAAATAATAGTCATAATTCAAAATAATAAGTAGTGTAAGTAATAAACAACTGCTCCTCAATGTCAACTTTCATCACATCTAAACGTGGGCTGATAAAGAGCTTCACATCCACCAATGTTGATTCAACTTTCCACATCAGTCTTCTGCTGAACTGATTGTGACAAGGTCACTTATTTTCAGACTAAAGGGTTTACGATCTAAGGGACCCTTTAAACCAATTCCACCACATAACTGACATTGGTTTACTCACACCCTAACATAGCTAAGTAAAACGTTTTGGTGTAATGTTTAGGAATATCATATGGTAGTAATGATTAGGAAGGTCAGTGGTGACATATAAAGTCTATTAACTAAAGTCTATAGCCACTTCATTCAGTGTTCTTCAGGGCTCTATATTTGAGAATAACCAAATTCCTTCTTTCTGAAACATGAACCAGAATAATGTGCTGTTCTGTTTACATTTTAAGACACTGGATGGTGTGTATGTACAATATTTGTGTGAGGGCAGGTTTTTAGGTCTTGATTGTCCCCTAAAAGATGGGAAATCCTGGAATTTGTTACGCTTTGTGAAGACATCTTTGTATGTGTGAACCAGCCCTAATAAAATGCTTTTACTCTTTTTGAAAACTTAATAAAATGCTTTGTCACTGAGGTTTAGATTAGGTTATGGGTTGTATTATGTAGTTTTAGTAATATTTAAATTGACAGCATTTAGCACTCTTATCCAGAGTAGCTTCCCAATTTTTATATTTATTTACTTTTTAATTACCGAATGGAGTAGACTTTGGGGCAAAAGGTCTTGCTCAGGGGCCCAGTAGAGGAAGAACAGCACTGGGTTTGACCTTACATTCTCTTGGACTTTAGGCAAGTATCCTACCACTCGACCACCATAATTCCCGTAATATGGGACTCGGTAGACAATGATGGCGAGAGGGAGAGGGAGACAGAGAGACCTAGTAATAATGGGAGCCAATGGATGTACCAACAGTGTGTGTGTGTGTGTGTGGACATGTATTTATCGCATTGTGGGGACCTTTTGTCCCCTAAAATCACTTTTATCTGTTTTTTTGGGTTTTGTGGGGACATTTGAGAGGTCCCCATGAGGAGAAATGACTTTATAGAAAATGTGCTTGTTTTATTTGAGAAACTAAAAGAGGTAAAAGATGTGCATTTGGTTACTGAGGTTAAGGTTAGGGTTAGGATTAGGTGTAGGTGTAAAATTATGTACTTTAGTTATTATGTGAGTCTATGGAAGGACCTCACAAAGATAGTAATACAAGACTGTGTGTGTGTGTGTGTGTGTGTGTGTGTGTGTGTGTGTGTGTGTGTGTGTGTGTGTGTGTGTCAGTCAACAGCGGCGCAGTGAGGCGGCGTGTAATCGGCGTGCCGCTGCGCGCGCTGATGGAACTGCGCACTACGACGGAAGGTGGGAGGGTTTGACAGCAGCCTACCGGGGCCACGCGTATATATATCTGTACCGGAGCACCGGACACCGACTGCGACCACAATGGATACTGGAATCACAGACAAACGGCTCAACAGATGACTGTCTGAACTAATATCGAGCGTCTGCACCGATATCAGATTAACGTTCGTCTTTTAGGCCTTGCTGAGGTTCTCTAAGGCGCTTTGCCCGTTTTGCTCGCAGCCTTCCAACACCCAGATGCCGGTTCATTCTCTTCCTGACTCCCCGCTTCAATGACTCGAAGCTTTTACCGCGACGTCTCCTGGTGACTTTTTTTTTTTTTTTTTTTTTTAATTCTTTTTAATTTTTGCAAATCAGAATCGACACGCTGCACGATGAAGTTCAAGCCCAACCAGACGAGGACTTACGACGGCGAAGGCTTTAAGCGGCGAGCGGCGTGTCTGTGTTTCAAGAACGAACGGGAGGACGAGGTACGGTGGGCGAGATCTTACCGACCACACACTCACGTTGACGTTACAACTGTTCTATAAATCCTCATTCTATTTATCAGACATTTCCCCAACAAAAAATCCGACACACGACTCTCAGGTGTAGTGTGAGCTTATTAGTATTTAAGACAGTTTTGTCCGTTTTTTTTTTTCGTATTCTCCAATCAGTGCAACGCAACACGGAACGGCCACGTCTGTTTTCAAACGCTTAGATAAAGAGGGCCGAATTTACATGAGAGTTAAGAGCGTTTGACACTTTTGTTTGCATATTGTTACAATAGCGGTAACGTTTTACGTCGTCAAACTTGAGTTCCATACGTATGGAATCTTGCGAACTAAGTAGTATCTTTGTAGCACTTCGTCGTACGACTGTGACGCACTACGTAGTACGGGAGGGCGCGGTTTGGGACGCATCAGGGTTTACTTATCTAGTTTAAGTCGTTGATAAACCGAGTGCTTTAAGGTTATTTGGCTAGTATTGAGTGCACACTACCTAGTGCGCGCTATGCGGGTTTGGTCCGTTCGTCTTCGCCTGCGGCTATCCAGTTCTGTCTAGTTTGGAAGCCGCTCCGCCGCCAGTCGCGGCCGGTGGGCGGGAATCGGGAGAATAAGGGCTTTGACGGTGCTGAAAGGCAACGTTTTCTCCATTTTTTTTTTAACCAAACGTCGCAGGTTTTTACCCACTTTTATGATGCTTAGGTAGTGTGGCGTGCATTCTGAAGTTAAAGATCACCGTGTTTGCCCGTTAATTAAAGCACGTTTGCTTCAACGACCACGAATCCAGAGAAGATCTACACCAATTCATTCTGATTCTGAGGACCAGCCTCAAAAACTTCGAGCCAAGCTCCCGGTACTGACCATAATCCGATTGGGCTGCAACAGGCGGCTGCCCGGTGAACCAGTTTTAAACTGTAGAACGAGATTAAATGACCGTTGGCAGTGTTTTCCCCTTTAAGGCGCAGTCCTGTAACGATACTGCGCCACATACGTGGTTGAGGGGTCGCTCGCTTGCTTACATAGTGCAAGCACGTAATTTGCACGGCTTTTGTCTTTGTTGGTCCGTCACACACAGAAGCCCAAAGTGCCGCGAGTCCACCGGGTGTTGGACTCCCACGCGGGCCGAGGCAGCGCGGTTATGCAATAACGATAAAAGCGCGTCAGACTGGAGACGTCTGGAGCCGCAACACACTTAATCTTAACACGTTTAATTAAACTGAACATAATCTGGGTCACTTACATTTTCTTCTTTTATTCTGTTCCCTTCACGCCGACTGCAATCTAGTTTTAAGACTCTGTTGAACTTCTTTGTATCTTATTGTGGAATATTGAGTGCGGGGCTCAACCGATACAGGATTAATGATAATACCGATTTCGATATTTACAGGATTTGAATATGTGATACTGATATACCAGTTGGTATATCAGAAACACAAAACATAAACAAAGAGTTTGGCGAGTAGTTCTATGTATGTATAAAGCCAGTACTGAGTTTGATATTTGGAGAATTGAACAATCAGATGCTGATACAATCCCAGACGTCCTTAACCCTGGAGTCCTCCTGGATGTCTGCCACTATAATTAGTAATAATTAGTAAGTTGCTGTGGTTAGGTGTGTTTGGTAAATTCTACAAATGTAAATACCAAAAGCAAAAAGAACCGGTGCATTTGCAATGGGCCCTCTAGTGTGCAACAACACCACTTCAAAATACTGCAAAGGGCCAAAACATTGCACATAATGATTTATTAGTGACTTTGGTTTAGGTCTAATGTAGCTTTCATAGAATGTCTACGCCTAGAGTAGTGCTGTGCAATTAAAAGAAAAGGTGTGTCCACCAAGAGCTGAAAGTTCAATATCTTGCTTATGTTGGTTAATTTGATTAATACTCCCCACAGTGTATGCATTCCTGAACATACTCTAGGGTTAGGGTTAGTTCAAAACCCATGTTCAAATTCATCTCCCTTATATTTATGGTATTTAGCAGACACTCTTATCCAAAGAGACTTACGTTTCCTAGTTAAAGGGGCAGTCTCCTTGAAGCAACATTGAAATAGGGTCTTGCTCAGGGTTTCTGTGGTGATATCTCTAGCAGTAGGGTGGAGTTGGATTTAAAACTCTGACCTCAGTCGAGTGTAATATAGTAACACTAGGACACAGCATTGGGTTGCGTGCATTGATATGTATTCTAAAAGTTAGTTGGGCACTTTAAAGGAAAAAAAATGTTAGACAACATTAGAGTTGTCTTCAGATATTGTGCAGTTTCCACATCCCTGTGTCATTATCGATAGCAAGAACACACATTGAGGAAAATGAGGAGCAGTGAGTCATTCTCGGTCTCTGTGTATGCGCACGTCAGTGTTGTAGGTCCTTGCTTATGGCTTTGCTGAATCACTATGCCACGCTGACAGATCTGAGGCCTCTCTCTAACATGAGAACGCGTGTACTTCTTCTCCTGAATGCTCGGGTTACTTCTCCCCTCTGTGGACTGACCTGAGTCCAGCTCCAACTAATCTCTGCCATTGCCAGGTTAACATCAACACTGGCCTTTTGTCAATGTGTCAGACTCCTAATGAGACAAGCTGCTGTGCTGAATAGGAGAGGGACGGTCAGATGGTGACCACAATTAAGCCCTTATATGTCTACAAAATAAACAGATTTTACCTCACATATTTTAGATCAGTTACTGGTTACAAGCAACAACCTTGAATATCACTGAACAGCTCTTCCGTTGAGCCTCAACCTAATGCATATTGTTTCATAGACCAGATCTTTTGGGGGGGGAAAGTAACTGGACATTAAGGTGATGTGTGTTTGCTTTCACAGGCCCTCTGTGTGTACAGACGCACCATTGTCAAAAATATAAAAATCTGTAGTTGCTCCTTGGATACCTATCCCATATTGTTTGGAAAGGCTTTATCTAATCACTTTCTTACAGTGAGATTGACAGGAATTTTTCTATGAAGAGCAAAAACCAAATAATACTTCTCTTTCAGCATACTCCTAATCTTTCATATCACCTTGTTTGGTTCCCAAACCATTGTGGCTGAGAAGGCCTCTGATGTTTATAGAACATTTGACGGTCAAACCACCGGCAGAATTGCAGTCATTGTTTTTGCTTGTTTGGGTACAGACCGTGTGGAAACCTGCCATTCTTAAGCAAGAATCGAGCTATAAAAATCATAAGCAACAGTTGGTGTAACAGGGCAGCATGGTGCCGCCTCACAGCAAGAAGGTCCTGGGTGTGATCCGCGGGTCGACCATAGGGCCTTTCTGTGTGGAGTTTGCATAGTCTCCCCGTGTTCGTGTGGGTTTCCTCCGGGTGCTCCGGTTTCCTCCCACAGTCCAAAAGCATGCACTGTAGGTTGATTAGTGATTCTAAATTGACCCCGTAAGGTGTGAATATGAGTGTGATTGTGTGAGTGTGTGTGACCTGCAGCGTGTTGGCACCTGCCCAGGGGTTGGTCCCCGGCCTTGTGCCCGTATTTCCCGGGATAGGCTCCGGTCCCCCCGTGACCCCGGTTGGGATTAGGCGGATAATAAATGAATGTTTGGATAATGAATGAATGAATGAGTTGGTGAAACATTTACAACATTGACCGGGTCCTCTTCTCCAAGGTAACTTCCATTTTGTAATTACAGAGACAGTCTCTCTGGAACAGTTTGGGGTTAAAGGTCTTACTCAGGGTCCCGGTGGTGGTAGTGCGGGACAAGGGATGCAACTAGACTCCAGATGATGATCTCGTGGTCAAGACCACGGCTAGACTACAGCCATCCCAACCCTTTCTGCAGTCATTAATAGGGAATTGTTTCCCCTATTAACCAGGCGGATTTTTAAGCAACTTCTATCCCTTCTGTTAATAGAGACTGTAGCCTTTGGAAGATTGAGCACAAAAAAAAAATCCTAAGCATGAATATCACATGTGTGAGTATATTACTTTGACCAACAGTCAGTGGAATGGAATCAGCTTCTAGCCACACATTTTGCATCATAATTTACTGCTCCTCCTCCAGTGTTGTATAAGCACCACTCTCTGTATATCTGATTAAATGTTGGAGACAAAAACATGTGGTAAAAAATTACAGTTTACTGTGACAATAGCTGAAAACATGTCACTGTGAGAATCCCCATATAATTAAGATTATTATATGCTTCGTTTCGGATTTGTTTTCCCAACAGAAATGCCTGGCGACTCATTTTAAACAGACTAACTGCACATTATTCCTGTTTTGTACACTCCTTTTCCCCTCTGAAGGTGAAAGAGAACCACAGGCAGAGAAACGGGAGCATTTACGTGCTCGCAAACCCTGGCGCATTGCTTTGCCAGTGATTACGAGTGGATTAAACGTACTTTTGCTTGCAGCTCTCCTCGAGTGACTCTTTCGTCTCTAATGTGTCCTAATGACAACTTTCACCCAGTGTTCTGTCTCTCACTGGCCACCACCAGGAAAATATTTACATTTATGTCATTTATGAGACTCTCTTATTCAGAGCAACATATATTTCCTAATTACAGAAGCAGTCTCCCTGGAGGCTGGATTTAAGAGTCTATTGATCAACACATTATTAAATTGTTTAGTTTTTCCAGAAGGACTTTTATTGGCCAAGTAAGGGAACACTTACAAGGAATTTTTACTTGCCGTTTTATTGCAATACAAATAACAATAATCATTAAATGGAAATAAAAATAAGAGTAAATACAACTTTGAGAGAAAAACAAAACCCCTACTGCAAACATCCACAGCAACTGAGGCATCAGTGTACAAAATTCACATTTACCATGAAATGCCTGGTTTTTGTGCTTTCTTGTTCTTTCAGTTGGTTGCTTTTGGAGACCACAAAACGACGATATAACTTCTAAGTGTCTATATACTGTCTATATACTTTTAGGGCTGTAGTACTGCTTCCTTTCATAACGCTCTATAGTAATTAGGGATGCCCTGATCCAACTTTTTCAGTTCCCATACCGATGCCGAAACTTGGGGTTTGGGTATTGACCGATCCCGAGCACAGATCCCATACCTGTTTTTAATTAATAAGTTATGTACTTCAAATTCAAAGTAAACTTTATTGTCATCTCTGCTATATACTGTACAGATATACAGAGAGACGAGACGACGTGGCTCCAGTTTTAACAGTGCAGTAGGAAAAAGGGAACAAAGAACAATTAAGGCACATGGAATAAACAATAAATAAATAAATAAATAAATAAAGTACAAAATATACATTTTAAACTAGACATGGAATATTAAATATAACTTTAAACTAGAACTAGAATTAGAAATAGAGGTAGATAGAGAGTCAGTTTGGATGCAGTATTACCTACAATGTGGAATTGACTTTTACATTGTTACATTGTTTTACACTGGATGTGCAAGAGGTTAGAAACAGTTATAGTATGAAAAGAATTCTATATCCAGTCCATTTATACATTCAGTGTTCAATATTTGTGCAAATAGTGGCAGCACTGCAAAAAAAAACCTTCTCTGAGAGAAGACTGAGATTATTCTGTTATGCTTAAGGACGTTTTTCTGACTAAAACAATGTAATAATTACACACCCATATACACTATATATGCTAAATTATTTATTATTAAAATAACATCTCATAAATGATTCGTTTAAACACAGTTCTATAATTTGGTGACAGCCCCTAATCATGCTGCGCTAAAGCCATCAGGAAGACAGAGATTGTGAGCGAGAACTGGTGGTGTTAACAAAAAAAACGGCATAATCGTGTGATTTGCTTTCGTGGTTGTAGCGTGTTGCGTTGCTTGTTCTGCTCATTGTCATATAAATATGTATGAATAAGTGCAAAGGTCGAACACTAAACCTGCTTTACCGCAGTGCCACTCCTGATGCATAATGAATTGTGCTTGTGTGAAAACGCAAAAAAACCCTTCAATTTAATTGAACAGATCGGCTCCATAGATTGGCCCAATGCCACCGATACCCGATCCAGCTGTTTGAGACGTTATCGGCGCGATATCTGATCTGCGTACTGCATTGGTGCAACCCTAATAGTAATAATAAGCCTTTTCAGCTTGAACAATAAAATGTTGCTCTGTTTATTTAAACCTATTGAAATATAAAGATTTATCAGTAACCATTCATATTTTTTACTGATTACATGTGGATGGAAAAAGGCATTGCTCCAACACCCAATTCAGCTTAAATTCCAAAGCATATTACAAGTTAAGTCAAACAAATGTAGAGTAAACAGTGCAATGCTGTGGCCTTCCAATGGGAAAGAGTGGAAATGTGTTTATGCTAACATTGTGTGTGTGTGTTGTTTTCTCCATGGCTCTCTATGCACTGGTTCAAACCCACTTGGAGAAGTGAAATGGCCTTGACACACCTCTGTACAAACTAAAAACAGTTCCCTGGTCACAATTCTGTGAACTGTGATCCACCGCACACACCCCCAGCAGTTTGCATGAGCATACTTGCAGTTGTAGGTGTTTATGAAGCTCAACATGTGTGTGCTGACAGAGAGATGATCCCTACGAACCCCCCATGCCCCCCGCCCCCACTTCCCTGTTTGCCTTCTTACTTTTTTGTCACTCTCCCTCCCTCTCAGTCTCTTTTTTTTCCTCTCACTCTTTCTGCACCGCTCCAGTGTTGGAGAAGCCCCTTCAAACATTGGCTTTTCAAGCTACAAGCTACTAAACATTGTTGTGTATAATGTTTAATATAGAGTACAAACTACAGAGAAAAAGTAACTACAGCCAAGCAATTTCATCCACTTAATATTTTTGCTGTAGGATACTCTTTAAAACAAGTTAATAAAAACATGTTAAACATGACGTTAAAAGTGATATGTGTATATGTTTATTAGAGGTCGGCTGATATCGTATTTTCAGGACCGATATTGATAAATTGCAGCCAGGAGCGGATCAGGATACATTTCACTGCATTTTGTACTTGTATAACTTGCATGTGACAAATAAAGAATCTTGAATCTTGATACCGATTATTGCTTGTCAACGAGACCGATATCTGGAACCGATATGCAAAAGAAAAAAGAAAATCTCTGGCTAAAATTAGAATTTTACAAACAACACAAAACTTTATTTCAGTAACTTTATTGTTTATAAATGCTTAAACTTTTTCCATTATTTTCATTTAACTTTAAATACTATTAAATAAACATTATAAAACTGTGAATCTTAAATTTGAAACTATTTAGTTTAGTGTTACTAAAACATTTTAGTATTCCAAATTAAGCAGCAGCAGGTTGTGGTGAAGAAAGCAAAGCTACTCAGCATGCTATCCACTTAACCCAGATCTCGTGAGACGTATAGCCAATCAGAGACTGTTGTGGTCGGGACATAAAATGAAGCAGTGAGTCAAGAGCAAACGACACAGAGAGAAGAGATGGCAGTGGAGCCACAGTAGCACGCCTTAAATTAAATTCCGATATCGATAATCACGGCTCCCGATAATCAGCCCAGCAGATAATCGTCGACCCATAATATACATCACTTTTAACATCGTGTTTTTATATATATAAAGGAAAGAAATTCTTATTATTAATCATAATAAGCTTTCAATTACATTTTGACAGTAGAGAGTGTTTTGTTTTTTGATTTGCATAAGTGTGTAAGTTTTGATAAATATGGCCACAGATCTTCGCCAAGGTGAACCCCGTCCTCCGACTCCATCTCGCATCTGTCGGGAACGCGCTATGACACAATAAGCGCGTGCCACACCGGCTCAGTTGCCTCTTCTGCCAGCCCACTTCTGCTGCTCCTCAACACCACCCGCTAAGTGCAACTGCAGAATTGGCCTTTGCCGTGCTGATGTCCCAGGACTTTGTAATTGCTTTTTGTTCTGCAGCCTGTCTGATCCAATCACAATAATCACAGTCATAATTGTGTGAGTGACCTCCATGCACTTCTTGTGCATCTGTCAGCCCGTAGCAGATCGGTCACCTTCTGGCGCGGTGACGTCCCTCTCCGCTAGGTATTTACTGAACTGTAAAAATAACCTCTCACTTGGCTTGACGGGTGCCAGGAAAAGGCAGGTGACAGCTCATGACCTGACCCCAATGTCGGAACGACACGTGCAGCTTGTATATGTGTTACTGTGTGTGTGTGTGTGTGTGTGTGGGAGGGGAAGCCAGCCTCCACTGTCACGCCCACAATCCCATTACAGCGCTCAACACCTGAAGTCTTCTGAGCAACCTGTGGATTAGCAAATCAGAGAGCAAAGAGTGCTGGCCCCTTCTGTTAGGCAGTGAATGTTACACACACACCTACACAAACACACAGCTGCGGATTACTGTATGTGAAAAATATTATACATAACCCCACTCTTGGTTTTAACCTTTCCTATAAAGCATCTTTTCCAATCCACACAAAAACATAAGTTATAACAATCACAGTGATGAAAATCGGACAAATCTCAGCCTTTTCTGTATCTTAGGGGACAGTCCGGCCCTCGCAACCACATAAAAATCTGCCCACACACACACACACACTTCTATAAGAATATGACCATTATGGGGATATTGAGATCTTAAGGGGAGAAGTTCAGCTTGAACAAACATTGTAGGTTTTATGTCCCCATAATGACACACGTCCCCACTTTATTGATGTGCATTCAGGTTAAATCCCCATTATGGTGGTATACAAACACACACACACACACACACACTTTAAATGGGGAGGTTAAGCTTGAAGAAAGAGGCACAGTATGTTGCAGTGATGAACTTTGTGGGGACTTGGTTTAACGTCCCCACAATGACACAGGTCCCCACACGTTATCGGTGTGCCATCAGGTCAAAGTCCCCATTTTGGGAGGTTTACACACACCCACACACACACAATCCCATTTTTAATGAATCTATTTGCTGTTTTTTGCTGTTACATTGCAGCTCAAATTAGAAAAGGGCTGAACTGCCAAGTTGGTTTGACAGCACAACTTGTCGGAAGCTTTCCAAAACTCGATTCATGCCGACCTATGAAGCTTCATTCTTCTGTTTGCCCAGTTCAAGCTCAAACCATCTTGTCGAGCCAAGCTCTCTCTTTTTTTTCTTTTCTTCCTTCTCTCTAGTTGGCGCTTGTGCTTTACTCAGTTTCCACCACCCAGGCTGGATCTAGTTACTGCCAGAGCTCTCTGTCTTTCCTACACACATACAGGGAGTAGTTAACTATAATGAGTGATGTTACCAATCTAACTATTATTTTAGTAGCAAAGCTACTTTTAAAACGCTGTTGCTTTTCCTGTGTTTTTGTTTTCTAAATAACAATGTAGGATTACAAAATGTCATATTATAAACATTACTAGTTTTACTCTCTTTACAAAGACGAGTATTTTCAGCTAGCAGGTGTTTCTAATTGAAGGGCCCTATGAAATCCGTTTTATAATCATATTTATTCAGTGTCTAATTATGGAGTGGATGGAAAAAAAGAATAATGCAATAGAAAAAAAAAGTGCTGGGGTTAAGCAGAACATTTTCTGCTTTGGTAAAACATTTACCTGTAAACAACAAAAAACATTCATTTGTTCGTGCGAAACGAAACGTTACAGTTTTTGAGTGGTTGTCACATGTTCTTGCGGGTGCAGTCTATCGTGTGCTGGCGAAACTTACAAAAGAGTTCCATTCATAAAAATCATTTGAGTATTGTTCTGCTCTAAACTTAGCACTAACAGTCGAATTCCGTAATTTCTTTGAGGACTTCGGTGTTTCAGTGAGCCTCTTCGCCATAGCTGACCGTTAAAACAGTAGTTTGGCTTTAGCTCAGCTACTTTTAACATTTAAAAGTAACTTCTCCAACACTAGTCATCAGTGTGCATTCTGGGAGGTGCGGCCTGAAATGGGAAAGAGGGGGTAGTGTTTATGGGAAAACAGCCCAATGAACCCGTTTACACTCATTCGTTTTGTGTCTGTCGGCTGTAGCTGTATGGTCCAGCGGAAATGGAAATGACAGACTTGTATTTAAAATAGTCATAACAGACCCATGCGATACTGACCTCAGTCGTATTTACTACCAAACACCAGCTGAACGAGTCCAAGCAGAAGTTAGATAACTGAGTGTCACGCATGCGGCCGACATAGCTTTTTCACGGCAGTCTAGTTTATGGCCTGAAACGTCATTATAAAGCAGGCTTTAGTGACTAGAGGTAAGGTGATGAGGAAGGGGAGGGCTTGAAATTTCGGCTGGGGGAGAGCAGGTGAACATATTCTTATCTCCTAAAGGGGAATCCTTCAGAAAAAAAAATTGGGCACCACTGATTTATGAGAAGGGTTAGGGAAGGGGGGCTTTTGATTGACTTGTCTCGTTGGCCAAAAGGACACTGCTAATTTAAACTCTCAGGCTTAATCCTGCGGAATCTGAAGAACTCGATCGGGGCATTGGGGCACACCAGCAAGCAATATAAGCATTTAAAACTCACACAGCACTTAATGTCATTTTAGACTGAGCAACTGGTGGTCATGGTCTGGGCGTAAAATACTTGTGTATGGATGAAGACTGTAGTGGTTGTACCCTACCTCCAGCACTTCCACCATTGAACCCCTGAGCAAGGTTAAACCCTAAGTTGCTCCAGTAAGACTTTCTCTGTAGTTGTTGTAAACTGTTTTGTTTCTTCTTCTTTATCGTCATCATCATCTTTTTGTCTTGTGAACTTCTTCTGCAGTTTTTGTTGTAAAGACACTATTCATGGAGATCAGAGCTATTTTGTTTCTTGTCAGTAGTTTACCACTCCTTTATCGCCGTTTTTCAGCATACAGTAATCACGCAGCTAGTTCAGGAATTGAACGGAGCCAATTTAGAGTCACCCATCAACCTATTTAGCACGGTTTTGGACTGTGGGAGGAAACCCACGCGAACACGGAGAGAGCATGCAAACTCCATACAGAAAGGCTCCATGGCTGGTTTTTTTTTTCATTGTTTTTGAAAAAGTATAGAAACATTTACCTTCTAAACGTAAAAATTCATTTTCTAATTACTGGGACAGTCTCCTGAGCAACTTGAGTGAAGCATCAAGGTGAACTGTGCCAAAAATGTCTTGGTATACTGGCAAAATTTCAGGTTTGATTTTTGGGAAAGCCACACAACCTAAATTTATTTCGTAGAAACAGTTACAAGCAACGCATATTAACACCTCCTACTGAATGGCGCGATCAAGTAAGGGTTATTATCTGGCCGTGTCTGAGTTGGAATTTACGTGATATTTATGTGTTAAACACAAAGTGTGCCCTTGTTAAGTGAGTCTTGCATTGTGTGTAAATGAGCCTGTGTATTGCGATGCTCTGCCATGCTTTGGAGAGGCGTATGTTTCCTTACTAACACTCTGAATCATTTGGCAGGTGTTGCTGGTGAGCAGTAGCCGTCACCCGGATCAGTGGATCGTTCCAGGAGGAGGAATGGAGCCCGAGGAAGAGCCCTGCGGAGCAGCCGTGCGCGAGGTTTTCGAAGAGGTGAGATAGTTGGCAAAAATGCTCCTTTTGAGCTCAGATGTGCATTATGCTAGCAGACGGAGTGGAATCCTTACACGTGGCCGGGCGAGATTGCGGTCAGGACCACGTCGAATCTAAACTCGGCGCTGTTCTAGATTCCAGAGCACTGCTCCCGGTCTGGTCCAGTTTACTGCAGCGTCCCTCAGAGAGGATACTGACCACGTCGGGGTAGATGTACTGGAATCAACTGTAATATTAGGTCAGGGTCAGACCAGGGATTGTCCTAAGGTTAGATGTAGCCTAATGTTAGCGTCATAGTCAATATTAGGTTAAAGTCCAAAATAATTAATCATTTAAGACGGGTGTTAGTGTAAAGGTTCCGTTATTTTAAGCCAGATACACTGACCTCTTTGTTAATCACAGATATGAATCCAAAAAATCATTTTTAATAGAGACACGAAATCCTTTAAGGTATGTTATGAGACATTATATATCAAACTAAATGTCAATCTTATTCTTCTCATGTTGAAAAACGAAAAAAACTGCAGATATCTACCACCGGATATCTAGAGATAGAGTGGTGCAAAAAAAATGGAGAAGGAGAAGTATTATGTTTGGAGAAACATGGTGGTGGTAGTATCATGGATTGGGGCCAGTTTTGCTGGAGGGCCAGGGCAGCTTGTCATCACTGATGGAAAAATTAATCCTGGATTATACCAACCAATTTAAAGGAAAATGTCAGTATGAGGACCCTAAACACACTGTTAATTTGACCAAAGAATGGTGAAGGAATAATAAAGATAAGAACAGGTGATTGTGCAGCTCTGAGTGTTTAGATCTGACCTTTACCCTAGGGCTATGCGATATGGCAAAAAAATCATATTGCGGTACATTTTGAGCCCTAGGTGATAGACGGTATATATTGCGGTATATAATTAGATCTGTAAATTTCAATATAACTGTTACTTTAAAGTAACAATTCTTTCCTTGTTTGTGTAAAACATTAGCTTATTGAGTTTTCTTCAGTTCTACAGCCGTGTAAAAACATATTATTTAAATGTCTTAACTTTTTTATGAATGTAAAAAATGTAAAATATTGCACAAGGTGAAAGTGGCCCAATGTCCTTATCATTTAACTTTCATTCAAATGTAATATATAAATGTAAATATTTTACATTCATGTTTTTACTTAGTTCTTAGCTTTATTTATTTACTTTCTCAAATTTCTTACTTTTATTTACAATGACTTGCACAGTCTCACGAGGGAGCCAGGTGTTCATTCCAGCACATTATGCCTGTATAACTAAGCGTGTGGCAAATAAAGAATCTTTAATCATTTCTGCCATTAAATAAAAAGGACGTTTCTGGCCAAATCTGTTGATCGGACGTGGCGTGGCGAGCGGCAGACGGAGCGGTTCCCTTGTCGAAACATACGGGCCCAGGCCGGAAAAGTAATGGCGCATTCTTTGGCTTCTCTCATATTCAACAGCGTATATTTTGCAGATTATGTTTTTCTGCTCAGTATCCGAGACCCTAAATCCAAACCATGTCCAGATTATGGACATTGCACCGGTCTTATTAACGAGCTGCTCTTCCGTACACTCTCTCTCCATTTTCCGAAAACGAATGCCTCGTGGTGTGGTTTTTGCGCATTTGACGCAACTTACGTTACGTGATTTTCGCGGGCGAGGAACGGAAATTTCAGCGGTATGCCGGTATGATCAAAATCTCTATCGTTGGCCAAATTTGTATCGCATACCTTTTATACCGTTTATACCGTCCACTCCTACTTTACCCACAATCCAAAGTTACTTAAACTATATGTAAAAATGCCCCGTGTCTGTCTTCCAGGCCGGCGTGAAGGGCAAACTGGGACGTCTCCTGGGTGTGTTTGAGGTGAGACCCATTTCATATTCAACATTCAATCTTTTATCACTTGCATAAGATGCTGAAACGACATCCTTACGTCCTACAGCACAATCAGGACAGGAAGCACCGGACGTATGTCTATGTACTGACAGTGACGGAGACTCTAGAGGCCTGGGAGGATTCAGTCAATATTGGTGAGTTTACACAACAGCTCAGCTTTGCGTGTAGCCCGGAGCACCTAGACAGTATCTTTAGACTTATGTTCTGTTCTTTTCAAGCTGGGTATTAAACATGTTTTACTCTACATTTTTGGATTTGCCACACTGTGTGACTCTAATTGAAGCACAAATATTCTTTGACACATACTCAAGCAGCAAGACAGTCTCCTTGGAGCAACTTGGGTTAAGATTCTTAGTCAGGGATTCAATGGTGGTACTTCCCGACTTTGGATAGAGCTGGATTTGAACCTATGTTCGCCATCGCAGTATCAACTTGCACGATATACGTAGATATGGCAAAAACTGCTTGAACTGCGACACATTCAACTTAGACGCAGCTTTGCCAGGTTCATACTTTCGTTTGATCGCACGGCAGAGCAAACCACACACTGGTAAATCAACACCATCGGCCTCCTTGTAGGTGAAGCCAAACTGAAAATAATTCTCGGAATATTTACGTGTCTTCTCACGTTTGCGCTTGTGGTTACTGGAAGGTGTGGTATCGTCTGCAGGTGGATCATCTGAACCAACATCAGTTATTTCTGAGCTTTTTTTATGAGATATTACGAATTTCTTTTGGTGTACGAGGATGTCTAAGTTGTACAGGTTTCCCATGGTGCGTAATCACGTGATTGCATGAATGTTGTTTTATAAACGCATTAAAAGTGAATGTTTCAACGTACTAAAGCTTCAGATGAAATTGTCTGGTGGAACACCTGTCCCCCAGTTTGTAGACCAGTGATTTAGTCGATTAGATGATTTATCTAAATATTGAATTATCCTATAGACATTAATATTACACTGACCACAATTATTCATTCAAAAAGTGAAATCTGTTGTAGTTAGCTATTTACTGCACAAAGAAATATACTTAAAATAATCAGAAAATAAAATATTTTTATAATCGGGTTCTCAGCAAGCCAACGTGCAAGAACACGCTCTGTATGTGTCACGGTTCTGTCATTGCAGTTTACAGTTCTGGACTGTGACGATGGTATCACGGTTTTCAGCTTGGTTTCAGAACCGTTACACCCCTAGCAACGGTCGATCCAGTAGGACATTTCCTGAATAACGGAGGACCTACATAGACACTTATATTTATAGTTTATGTTGCCAGCTGCCGTTGTATATCTGCCCTCCCCCCAAGACGTAGCAATACACTATTTCTGCAGGGATGCATATGTTTATACCCAAAATAAGTGTTTTTCTTCTGTGTGACACAAATTTTGCACATGGAGATTATTTCAATTATTGTTAAAATTCTGTTAATGCTTTTAAAAATTTTCTGTTAATACTTTCTCCAGTGTGTGTTTATGAACTGTCCCCTTACTACCATTTGTTTTGTCCAAAATATGTCTTTTCTTTAGTTATTTTAATCAAACAAATATAAGGTCTTTCATTAGAAAATAAACGACCAAAAAAACAAAAACAGAATAATCGTTCATTAATCGTAGTCGAGGTATATGAATGAGATCATATCATCCAGCCATAAGTGTTTCTATTCACCTTTTGGAGCGAGGAGCACATTTCATTCTTTGTTTTCTTGCTATACCTTTTGATTTATCATTTGAACGAGTGGGAATGGAGCGACATACTGAAGTGCCCTCTGCCTCCCTCTGCAGGCCGTAAGCGAGAGTGGTTCCCAGTGGAGGAGGCCATTAAGATCCTGCAGAGCCACAAGCCGGTTCACGCCGAGTACCTGAGACGTCTCCAGCTCAGCTGCTCCACCGCTAACGGCGGCAACGTCCTCCTGCCTACACCTCTGCCCAACGACAACATGCCAACACGCTACAACGCACCTCCCACCACCCCGCGCAGATAGGACTCCCTCCCTCCCCTCCCCCCAAACCCCGGGGAGGGGGGCCTGAGCTGGTGCACCCAAAAAGGAGCCGGCTACCCCTGGGCACAGACGTTTACTCAGATCCTCAAAATGGTCAGGCAGACCCGTATTTCACTTCCTTTGGTCTAAAAGTGCTTCTGCCTGGACATGGGGACTACTGGGATCTGGATAAAGAATGCCTTAAATCCTTTTATCGTGTTTTCTTTTGTTAAGTTTGGTCCCTAACTGATCAAACTGTGTCACTGTATTCCAGATTTGTCCTTTTTTAAATAATAATAATTATTATTTCTGTCACATTTCATCTCATGACCTGCGAGTCATGTTCGTCCTTTGCAGTCTGAATGAAAATCTGATCTTGATTTACCTCAAGTTCCAGGCTTTTCCCCCTGTTGACTGTGGGCTTGTGGGACCGTTTTAGATGCATTGCGCCCTGCTCTCATTCACGAGTTGCCGTATCGGGCCAGTGATGGTAATCCCCGGGTCACATTGGTTGTACCTCACTGGACTATGTCCTTTACCTGTCTGAGTCTCAGGCCTGTTCCCAGCTTACGCTCTATTATTTGCACTGCTGCTCTCATTTGGTTTAATCGAACAGAAAACTTCCCTTTAACGTCAACGGAAAACATCCCTTTAATCCCCCTACCCCCTAACCCACGGGGAAGCCGAGCAGCCGTGCAGGATCACATACGTTTTTTTGAGAGTTTTAAATACAGCTGCACATGAGAGGTTTGTGAGGCCACTTGCTACTTAAGATATGATTGAACAACCTTTTGTATATATTCTGAACAACTGAAGATAATTGTTGATGTTTTTAGTGGAAAGCGAAATGTATTAACTTCTGCTGAGGTCTTTTTCTATTGTTTTTTTTTTCTATTTCTATGAATGAACGAACTGAAACAAACTGTGATGAAATGAAAAATTTGAGCTTTTGCCAGTAACTGAAGAGAGTCCAGTATAAACATCTCAACTGTCCTCACCCACCCGTGGAACGGTGTCATTCGTGCCGGCCAGGTTTGGGAGAGGTTTGAATGTGAACGTGCCAGTGTTGAGCAGGCAGCCTTCCATACCCACATACAGATGAGAAAGAGGAACAAGACAACAAGACCTGCTGAGTCATCTGAATGGAGTTGTGGTGACAAATGTCTTGATCCCAATTTGAATTTTGGGGTCTAGAAACTTGAGTGTAAACCAGCATCCTCCCACACCTGCCTACTGCTGACTAATGCTGCTACCACCACCATGTTTCACCCATCAGCTGGACTGTTCGTCTTCTTCACGTCAAAACTACAAAAGATTTCATCTCAGCGTTTTACTGGACTTCTGTGTGGTACCGGCAACTGCACTTGCCCTATGTGTGTATGTGTGTGAAAGAGAGAGAGAATTTGAGTTTGTATGTATGTACTTGTTTGTCATTTATCTGTCAACTTTGTCATGATTGCCTCTCCAGTGCCAAACTTTCAGGGATATGAAATGTTGTGAGTGAGTGAGTGAGTGAGTGAGTGTGTGAGTGTGTGAGTGTGTGAGTGTGTGAGTGTGTGAGTGAGTGAGTGAGTGAGTTAGTGAGTTAGTGAGTGAGTTAGTGAGTGAGCGAGTGTGTGAGTGAGTTAGTGAGTGAATGCGCACTCTGAGGTCTGTAAATTTTCCCCAGGATCTTACATAAAGGATGATTAATACCATATCAATTGTAGGTTATGGAGTCAATCTTGTACATATAAATACGGAGTGTTAGTCATCTGCATTTTAGCCAGGCTGGATAATGTTGGATAACATCCACACTAGTACTTTGCCAGTCAATTTTTCTAAGACTGTAACTCACACTAAAAACTGGGGGCAGGGGGGAAACGTGAAACAGTCCAGATTACTATAAATGTGGATTGCTGGATGTCTGGTTTTACATGTAAGTTACTAATTCCATTGCTGAAGTGAATGTTTTTAAGATGTAATAAAGCCCAGCCGATGTCAGGGGGGCTAGCACTCAACTCTTTATTAATGCAGCCTGGTTAACTCTGTTTCCTGCTCCTATGTACTGTTCATGAGGGATATATTGTCTGTGTGCGGATTGTATTGACTTCGGAAAGAACTTTCATTAAAACAGGAAAAATTCAAAAGAGTGGACTTGGTTACTTTGGTTACTGAGGTTAAGGTTAGGGTTAGGATTAGGTGTAGGTGTAAAATTATGTAAATCTAGTCATTATGGCAGTCTATGGAAAGATCTCATAATAATACAAAGAGTGTGTGTGTGTGTGTGTGTGTGTGTACTGACCAGCCAAGAAATTTGATCATTATGAAACCTGATAATGTTTCTATCTGTATTCATCTCAAGCATGCAGCATCAAACCTTATTACCACTTCATTTGTTTTCTGAGGACTTCTTCTGGGGTACGTGTGGTTAATTGAGTGGACAGCAAATACAAAATCCTTTATATAGTCATAAATAAGTGTTGACCGATTAGGCGTTTTGCCTGTTGTCGGTATTTAAATTTGACTATCACCGATATTAAGTAAGTACAAGGTGCGCTACTGTGGCTCCACTGCCGTCTCTTCTCTCTGTGCTGTTTGCTCTCGACTCGCTGCTTTATTTAATGTCCTGACCACAACAGTCTCTGATTGGCAATATGTCACATGAGATCGAGGTTAAGTGGAGAGCATGCAGAGCAGCTTTGCTTTCTTCACTACAACTTGCTTAATTTGGAATACTAAAAGTTTCAAATTTAAGTTTCACAGTTTTATCATGTTACTAAAATGTGTAATGTTAATATTATTTAAAGTTTTAAAAAAAAGGTATTTACAAACTATTCAATTATTTAAATCAAATTGAAATAATTTTGTAATTGTTTGTAAAATGAAACATTTTAACAGAGAATTTTTTTTGCATATTGGTTCAAATATCGTTATTTCCCCTGCCAACTAGCAAAAATCATTATCAATATCAGCCCTGAAAAAACAATATCGGTCGACCTCTAGTCATGATCAAAATTATTGGCACCCCTGCATTTATGTCAGATAACACCCACTTCTCCCAGAAAATTGTTGCAATTAAAATGCTTTGGTATTGTTGTGTTTATTTCTTTTGTTTGCTTTAGAAGAACACAAAAAATAAGAGATAAAAACAAATCTACGACATTCCACACAAAACCAAAAAAACAAACTGGACAAATATATTGGCACCTACACCATAATGTCTGATAGCACAAACTTTGAGGAAATAACTGATGGCATTCACTTTCTGTAACATTTAGTAAGTCTCCTGCATCTCTTTACTGGAATTTTGGACCACTCTTCTTTTGGAAACTGCTCCAGGCCTCTCAGATTTGAAGGGTTCCTTCTCCCAACTTGAGATCTCTCCACAGGTGGTCTATGTGATTTAGATCTGGACCCATTGCTGAACTTCAGAATTCTCCAGCACATTGTCTTGAATCGTTTCTGTGTGCTTTTTGAAGTATGCTTTGGGTCATTGTCCTGCTGTAAGACCCATGACCTCTGACACAGACCCAGCTTTCTGACACTGGGCCCTACATTGCTCTCCAGAATTCTATGGTAGTCTTCAGATTTCATAACACCATGCAAAGAGTAAAGACCATGTTCCTTTCTTTGAAGGCCTCATTTTATTTTCAGTAAACAGCAGAATGAGGTGCTTTACCAAAAAGCTCTATTTTAGACTCATCTGACCACAGGACATTCTCCTAGAAGGATTGTGGCTTCCTCAGGTAAGTTTTAGCAAACTGCAGTCCGACTTTTTAATGTTTCTGAGGGTGGGGTCCTTCTGGATCTCCTAACATACTGTCCTTTTTCATTCAGATGACAACATAGTGTGAGCTGACACTGTTGTACACTGTATGCCTGCAGGTCAGATTGAATTTGTTTGGAAGTTGATCAGTTCACGTCAGGCACGGGCTAACCATATGAATAGTAGCACAGTTCTGCTTAATTGTGGTGGTAAAAATTTGACCTCGATGGGGTCAAAATAGGGAATTCCTTATTTTTTTACCTGAAAAAATAAGAACAGTGAAAAAGAGGATTGTGGTTGGGCTATTGACAAGAAACCTAATAGCTCTGGTGTTGTCAGTATGAAAATATTAAGAAATAAACTGTTTATCTATGTGAAAGGAGTTACTGACCAAAAAAGTCTCAAGAAAAATAAATCTAGAAGAGAACAAGATGATTGCTGGTAGTCACCAGTTAAATTACCTCAAATACACTGTGCTACTGTCTTGTGTAAAGTATTTCTCATTTAATCTCAATGTCATTTGTCATTTATAAATCAACATAAATTAACAATGAAGCAAACTTGTGTGGGTATGAACAATTTTAGATGAATGTATCCTAGGTTTGTGTTTTCATATGTCTACTAAAGCTTGGAATCATCGTTGAACTGACATTGAAATTTGCGTCATTTATCAGCCACTGTCCGTTATCCAAAAGTTCTCGTCAATCAGTTATTATTTTTAAACCATGAACGTTGTTTCTACGACAAAAAAATGGGGAAGGTGTAAAAGGCGCAAAATGTGGGAAGAAGAAGAAGAAGACATAATAAAGACAATTCCAACAAACGTGATAAAAGTGTAACGGCAACCACCGTTTTGACGTCGGAACCATTATTCGTGTCTGTAGGTTCCGCCCGGAAGTAACGCGCGGCGGGACTCGGCTTCGCGCAGCACGGTGCCTGGGTAGCGGCTTAGGCCCATGTGGATCTCTCACGTTTCCCGGCACAACGACGCCATAATTTGGACATAAGTGACATCTCGCGTGTTGACGTGTGCGTGATCACACGCCCGAACTTACAGAAATGTTGAAAGAGGCATCCGAGAGCCAGGTCACGGTTGTGTTTAATGCGATCGCCGGTAAGACGGAGCTTTTTTTTTTTTTTTTTTTAGCGCGTAGTCTGTTAGCTCGTTAGCCGGCTGCGTCCTGAACACGAGCCCGCGGCCGCCCGGAACTCTGTTACTGTATCAAGCAGTAATAAAGTTTTAGCAGTTTTTGGCACCGAGATTATTTGAGTGCTCGTAATTGAGGGAGAACAAAATGTTAGTGACGTAGAGGTGGCACCATCAGAAGGATAAGATTTATGTCAACCTTTCCTGCCAACTTGTAATGCTAAAAATGCAAGTGGTTTAATTAGGTTTTATCACAGCAAGTCGTTTCTTTCACATTAAGCAATACATTTATTTGTTGTAGGACTGAGGGAGAATGACATTGCAATGGCATTTTATAATATAACATTTTGGTATTCTTTTGGCAAAATGGCATCTATTGATATCAAAAAATGGAAGATTGTAATACCTGGATTTTTTTTTTTTTAATTACTGTTACTTGGAATGTATTACGAAAATGTTTTCATGATGTCCATTTTGATATCCATTCAGTGTATGCGGTTAAAACAGACTGTTTAGGACAATAACAGTGGACTCCAAACCTGTACTGATTTTGTGAGGTTTGATCCACCTGATCAGGTCATGTTGCTTTGACTGAGTAAAAGGAGGACCTGTTTGATCCTTCTTGCTTACCAACTAGCTAAACAAATCTGTCTGTGAAGGGATTTTTCATCTCACTTGTTCGTCTCTGCTTCGCTCCCCTTCCCTTTCAGCATCCGTTCAGGTGCAGGTTGAGCCGGTGGGTCGCTGGTTCGAGGCGTTTGTGAAGCGCCGCATCCGAAATGTGTCAACCTCAATTCAGGATCTGGAGGATGAAGAGGAGTTGTTGGAAGAGGAGGAAGATGAAGAGCTGCAGCTGGAGGAGTATCCCATGCTCAAAACACTGGATCCCAAAGACTGGAAGGTGCTGCCATCAGCTGAAAAGGGGACGACTCCCTGACCCAAACTATCATAAATGATAAGCTGAATATGTGTAGCATAAGTGCTGCCAACTTCCTGCACCTGTTAGCCGTTAGTCGTTGTGAAGTTTGCGGATTGAGTCACTTCCAGAGGAAACTACAGACTTACCCTCGGCCTTTCTCCCTTCCTCCCTCTCATATCCCCTCCTACCTCTCCTCCCTGCTTTTATCTTTCACATCCCCTCCCCGCCCTCCGTCTTTCTTTCACTTTTTCCTCATTTTTCACCCCCTTTCCTCCTCCTCACCCTCCTCCTCCTCCTCCCTCCTCTCAATTTTTCTCCTCCCTCCTCCCTTTTTACCCTCCTCTCTTTACTCCCTCTTACCCTTTCTCCTCCTCTTTCACCCACTTTTTCCTCCTCCCTTTCACCCCCTTCACCCTCCCTCCCTCCCTCTTTCTCACCCCCAATTCTCCCTCTTTCTCACCCCCTTCCACCCCCTCCTCCCTCTTTCTCACCCCTGTTCTTTCCTCCTCCTTTTCACCCTTCCTCCTCCCTCTTTTCTCACCCCTTTTAATCTCTTTCCTCCTCCCCATTTCAATTTTTCCTCCTCCTCCTCCCTCCCTATTTCACCCCCTTTCCTCCCTCCTCTTTTCACCCTTTACCCCTCTTTCACCCCCTTTTTCCCTCCTCCTCTTTTCTCAATTCCTCTTTTTTCTCTCTCTCCCCGCCTCTTTCAATTTTTTTCTCCCTCCCTCCCTCGTTTCGCCTTTTCTCCCTCCCTCCCTCTTTCTCATTCTGTTCTTCTCTTCTTCACCACCTTTTCCAACATCCTTTTCTCCCTCCCTCCCTCCCCTCCCTTTTATCCCTCTTTCTCGCTCTCTCTCCTCTCTCTCTCTCCCATCTTTCTGTCCCTCTCTCTCCCTCTGTCTTTCTCCCCCGTCCTTCCCTCCCACCTTCTCATCGCTTTCTCCCTGCCACTGCCTCTCACACCTGTCCCTCCCTCTCTCATCCTCCTCTCCTCTTCCCTCCCTTTCTCCTCCTTCCTTTTCTCCTCTCTTCCCTCTGTAAATCTGCCTTTTGCCTCTCTCACCCTTGCCCCCTCTAATTCTTTTCTCTATCCCTGTCCCTTTTCCCTCCTTCTTCCTCCCTTTCTCCCCTCACACCTCCATCCTCAATCTCTTTGCTCTTTCCTCTCCTCCTCCTCATTCCCCATCCCCCTCCCTCCCCTTTTTCTCTGCCACAGAATCAAGATCATTATGCAGTTCTGGGTTTAGCTCACATGAGGTACAAGGCGACCCAGAAACAGATCAAAGCTGCTCGTAAGTGTTTTCAAGCTCTTCACAGAGTCACCCGTTTTTTTGGTGATTCAGGAAATGAACGACGCTGCTGGGGGAACAATGAGGCAAACAGAGTTTATCACTTGCTTCTTTATACTGTATGTAGTATCAGCTTCACCCTTCAGACAGAGCATAACAATAGTGAATACTGTGCTTAATACAAACACTTAAGGCACTGATGAGAGCAGGCAGTGTCTAGTTGTGGGGTCATTAACCTTATTAAATTAGTGTCTTAAGTTCCACATCAAGGCCGCACCCAATGGCAGATCATTTAGGACTGCAATCAGACACGAATGGAACAGCACTGATGCAGCACACTGTGAAAGGCTGTAAGACAGGTTTTCTAAGAAAAAACAAGGGAAAAGCCGCCTTCTAAACTCTACACTGGCAACAGACAATGCATACAACATTGTGAAACACTGTTACTCATTTCACCTGGATTTGTTAAACAAGAAAAGTCGTCATGAAGCATGTGCAACAAATTGTCCTTGCCTCATTTTTTTGCCCAGTAGTGTAAATAAACTGAATGTTGCTGTTATTTTTTCCGAGAACAAAGTGTGTGATACAGGTTGTTTTCAGTGTGCGCTGCTTCTCCACAGATAAAGCCATGGTGCTGAAACATCACCCGGACAAGAGAAAAGCGGCAGGCGAGCAGATTGTGAAAGGAGATAACGATTATTTCACGTGCATAACAAAAGGTTTGGGGCACTGACATGTATATTAGTGTGTCTAAAACTAGGTTAGGGTTAGTGTTTGTACTTTTTTCTTCAATTATATATGTGACCCGATCTGGCAAAATGAGTCACAGTGACCCAAAATTCAAATATTGGTATCATATTAATATTGGTATCATTGAAAAGATGAGAAAATAAGCTTTAAAATGATATCTTGGTCAGTTATATCTTGAAGGGTTGTCAAGTTACAATCGTTTGAATTATGGTATTGCAGCACCATTTTCCAACTGAGAAACCGAGAAAATCGCATTTAAAGTTTTTCGTCAGTTTTGTTGATATCTTTACCAATCCATAGCATCCAAAGAGATGCAATCACCCACTATTCCACAACAACAAAAATTTTACTACAGGCATTTAGGATACTTGGGAAAATATATTAAATCAGACTGAAGCTTCAGTTATTTCAAAATATTTATTAAATACTTATCAAATAAAGTTTAAACGGCATTTATTTTGGACATTCTTGTAAGATTTGAGAGCTGCAATCAACTTATTTAAGCTATTCTATACATTTTCACAATTATTTTTTGGTGAAATCCTTTGGGAGATTCATTTGAAGACCTTTCTTTCATATAAGACAAAAAAAGAAAAATCAATATCTTTTGATGTTTTTTCAACAATCGTCTTTTATCTAAATAAATAGAACGCTGACTTCCGACTTATTACGGCAGATCGGGTCACATATTTAAATTTTCTTCATATCAGCAGCACACATAGTAAAGTTGAAATGATAGTAAAATTTTCCTTCTCGTTTGTTTTTCCTATTTTTTTCAGCACTAGAGACTCTGTCCGACCCGGTGAAGCGGAGAGCGTCGACAGCGTGGATCCTACCTTTCGATAACATCATCATCGTACTGCCGAAGCCGAGGGCAAGAGAACTTCGAAGTCTTCGCGTCTGTGTTTGAGCGCAACGCCAGGTAGGCGCCTCGGCGGGCATCTCCAGATCGACAGAGCGCCGGCAGAACTGCAGCACTGATCGCGGTCTCTTGTAAGCAACAGGTCCACCAAAAGCACGCCCCCACCTTGGCTCCATGGACCTTCGCTGCTCGAGGAGGTGGATAATTTTATTCTTTTTTTGGTGAGTTGCATAGTAAGAACCACTTTTGGTGTTACACGCCCTGCTCAGTTTACACCCTGTTACTGTTTTAATTAAATTTAAGGGTACGAGAGAAGAGTAAAAGTATATATAGGAGTCGGTGTGTGTCTGTGTGTGTGCATATACATACAATAAGTAGTAATAATACTAATAATAAACTCAACAGCATTGTGTGTGTTTAAACCGATTATTACAAAATAGTATTAACCCTACCTAGTATACACTTATCTAAAATGATTTATTTCCATCCCAAGGTCTGGTTTATTGTGACTTTTTTTATTTGACTAGGTTTCTGAGAGTGAATGACAAACATTGCTACTATTTTAGACAGTAACAGGGTATGTTCATAACTAAAATTGTTGCTGTTTCTGTTTCTTAGACAAACAGAATTTATGGTCTGATTGCCTTGTGTAGTCGGAGCACATTTGTTCTGCAATGGAGGAGTGGAATCATAGTACATTGTAGATTATTCCCGACAGACAAACCACATTAAGAATGGACGGGAAAGTGCACAACATGTGAGAGAAAAAACAACAATGTCAAAAAGCAAAAGGAAAACAAAACAAATAAATAAACAACAAAACAGAAATAAATAAATAAAACAGCTAAAAAATGATAAATACATAAATTAAAAAGATGAATAAATAAAAAGAATGAATACATCAGCATTATAACAGGCACCCGTATACAATACTAATAACACTTTAACTATAATAATATTAATAATAATAATATAACTGCAAGCAGTGATTACGGGGGCCGTGCACTTTGCATCTTTATCAGTTTTTGACTTAATCGGCGGACAGACGCAAAAAATGACATCGCTTCATCTTTTTTATCTAGGGAAATAATGTTCAAAACTTATTAGGCAAACGCAAAATAGCTTATTATGAAGGCCACCAACTGGCAGAGTGGTGCACTTTTTTTTTGCCTGAGTAGGAGGGGTACCAGACCTACCTGCCAAATTTTAAAAGCTGCAGTTTCCCTCAGAGCTTATTTCCTATGACAGTGTATATTTGCAGTCCATTGCAGTCCTGTGCCAAGCCCACCACATTTATTTGCATATTACAGCCAAATGAAGACCTAAATTAAAAATGTGCTCGATAATAATTAAAGAAGAGTGTCTTGGGATTCAAATGATACCAGTTGCATGCAGATTGGACAAAAATCCAGGGACTAGTTTGAAAAAGATGGTTTTGCATATTATGCAAAGTAGCGAGAAATCCAATATGGCGGAAATAGATGCGAGGAATAAAAGATTCGTCTTGATCCAAGGAATGAGATGATATAAGATTTTTGAGACTCGGAGCTACGGTTCAAAAGTTATTAGGCAAAATGCAATTTTTTTTGGACAAACGCCAAATAGCTTATATGTGTGTGTGTGTGTGTGTGTGTGTGAGTGAACTGGTTTGTCAATTGGAAGTGGTGGTACTTGATGCTGACGGGGTGAAGCACTGTTTCTCTTTTTTAAATAAAGGTACAACTTCGATTCGTGGAGGGAATTTTCGTACCTGGATGAAGAAGAGAAAGAAAAAGCGGAATGGTAATGGGCTGAACTTTCTTGTTCCACACCAGGTCTCAAGTACAGCTAGTTAACATGCACCTGTTGATTTCCGCCGCTGTGTTCTCTTTCCCCACCAGCCGAGACGAGCGCAGATGGATCGAGAAGCAGAACAGAGCGTCTCGAGCCCAGAGGAAGAAAGAGGAGATGAACAGGATACGAACCCTTGTAGGTAGGGCCAGTTACAGCTCGCTCCTGTTTGTTCACTCTGTGTGTAAATCATCACTTTTGGACCTTGTTCCAAATTTTAACGAAACTCAAAGGATTGCTGATTTGGTCGGATGAGTAACCAGTGGAACTGAAATTGCAAGAGCCTTAGATCCATTTAAAGGATGAACTTATTTGAGGAGATTTTATTTAGGGAGGCACCGATCCGATATGTGGATCGGATATTGTTCCCATAGCAACGCAAATAGCTGGATCGGGTATCGGTGGCATTGGCTGGTCTGTTTAATTAAATTGTAGGTTTTTCTGTTTGTTTACCTGTAAACACCTAATTGGTTACGCATTGGAAGTGGCACTGCGGTAAAGCTGGTTAATAGTTTCAACGTTCATGCTAATTCGTACGTAGCAACGCAACACACTACAACCCCAAAAGCAAATCACGCGATTATACTGTTTAATGTTTTTAAAAACACTAGCCCCGGCTCACAATTCCTGATTGTCCTGGGCTCAGGTCCGACATTCGGGAGGAGCTCAAAGCGCAGCCGCTGCTCCTCCACACCGAGAGGAGCCAGTTGAGGCTGCCTCCCAGTCGGTTGTTCCCAGGCCATCTCTCAGCTGGCCGGGGAACGCTGCGGCATCCTCCCAGAGGAGCTGGAGAAGGTGGCTGGGGATAGGGAGGTCTGGACATCCTTGCTAAGGCTGCTGCCCGTTTGACCCAGGTGTGGATAAGCGGAGGTCAAATGAAAATTATTTCAAAGCTCTTAAAATAAGGAGAACTTTTACAATTGTTCACTTTCTTACTAAGGTTAGCTTACAATAAAATGTCGTATTTTTTGAGCCGTTGCTGAGATGTCAAGACTTATCTGAAGTTAGGAATGCCTCAACAATTTAAGTGAATTTGTAAATCAAGTGAGTGACCACAAGGAAATGTGACCCCTGCGTTTGACCCATCTGTGAAGGAGCAATGGGCAGCTGACATGCAGCCCAGGGGAGCAGTGCCTAGGGACGGTACCTTGCTCATGAGTACCTCAGTGATGCCTTTACCGGTCCTGACCTTCTGATCGCGGGGTGGGGGGGACATCTTAACCGCTCCGCTGCCAACTGCCCCGATCAGCCCGCCGTTGAGTTTGGTTAAAATCTGAGATGATGCTCCAGATGTGTGATGTAACTCTCTTAGGCCCTGGTACAGAACACTCTTCTGAGGTTTTTGTTACTCACCGTTGGCCAACTGGCTATCCGTGTGTCACAGATACGGCCTACAGCTGCGACCCCAGGATAAAGAAGTTTAAGGAGGAGGAGAAAGCCCGGAAGGAATCGGAGAAGAAGGCCAAAGCCGAGGCCAGGAAGAAGGAGCAGGAGGAGAAGGAGCGGGTCAGTTGCAGATTGAGACGTTGTACAAAGAAAGGGCTTGAATACTAAGGGCCAACTTCCCAGTCATGGTTTAAGCCTAGTCCTAGACCAGCTTTGAGTTGGAATGGTAAATCTCCATTGGTACGACAGACTAGGCTTAATTCAAATGATCTTCAGATGATTTTTGCGCGCTGTAAACACTAGCGCTAACAAACAGCGCATGTTTTAACATCAGGAAAAATGTCGTTCGTGGTTTTCTACGCAATTACCTATATACCGCGGACTGCTGTTCTGACCTTTCCGGACTTTTCAGCCAGCTGCAGCACTTCCGGTGCACACAGTTTTGGTATAAAACCAGTGGACTAGCTACCTGAAAGAATGTCATACTCTTGCCAGGACTTGCACCTGGCGCTTCCACCTAATGGATGGAGGTGTTACTTTTACACCACAAGAGTTTTGACATATTGCACTTTACATACATTACACACCCGACCTTCCTCCCTCCCTTAATCGCGCTGCAACAAACACTCACACACACAATTTTATGCTAGCCTACTGACTTACCTTGTAAAGGACCTAATATCTTTGTCCGAGGTAGTACAGCGGTGAATGCCGAACCTCTGCCTTAGTGTAAGGCTCTCGATCCGTTGTCGTAGCAAGCGAATTCCGTCCCGGAGAGAAGTATTTTCGTCCAACACCAAATCAATGACTGCAGGGTCAGGATCCGAAGCGTAGTCGTATTCCATGGGGACGTCTAACGTTGCGTTAACGTTATCCTCCATGTCATCCTCTGGTGGCGGTCTTTGCCTTCTCTCCCAAACCCCCGGTATTAGAAGTGGAAGGGAGAAACTGCTCCACTCGAATAGCAACGGAACAGCTCCCTTTCGTAACAGTAGGCGTCGTCCTGTTACCGATGCTGGCTCACGGATGTCTTCTTTTATGAAATGCCGGCTACACACCCGGGTGTGAGGCGTTGCGCCTGATCTCCTGCTCGGCAGGAAAAGGGAAAAAAACTTACTAGAAGCCTGGCACAATGGCACACAGCGGTGCTCAGCCGTCGTACCAGACGCTCTCTGGTATTTAAACTTTATAGACGTTTTCATGTCGACTAGCTTAGCAGCCACCTACCAAATCGTTAGGAATAGTACGCGGAAGCGCTGACTAACGGAAGTGTTCGCGGTCGCTGAGATTTAAACGGAAGTATGTCACCACAACCGTCGGCATACGTACAGGGAATTACTTCAGTTTTGGACGGTCGGCATCCAGCGTAATGGTGCTTTACTGCCACTGCAACTTTGGTTAGCTTCCGGCCCCCACATTAGAGGGCAATAACGTGGACCCAACTAATGGATTATTAAATTAGTTGCCAACTCTCTTAATAATCGATTTAATCAATGGATTAGTTGCTGCAGCCCTACTTTTCTCATCCGTTGTTCTCTCCCCATTTACTCCAGCACATCTTAATCCAAGTCTTTCTGCCACAGCCACCAAACTTGAGCAAATCACATTGGCGTTTTTTTTTGTTTGTTTTTTTTGTGGAAACGGATTTCTAGTTGAGCTTTATTGTCCTGCAGGCTCGACAAGCAGAACTGGAAGCAGCTCGCCTGGCCAAAGAGAAGGAGGAAGAGGAGGCCAAACAGGCGGCCCAGCAAGCCAAGAAGGAGAAGGAAGCGCAGAAGAAAGCCATCAAGAAAGAGCGACAGAAACTCAGGACAACATGCAAGGTAGGAGATGCCATCTCTCAGCCGAAGCTGCTTTCTTTTGAGGCTTCCGATGAGCTTTTCTTAAACACGAGTTCTCCCGCTTCTTCCCCAGAACTGTAATTACTTCGTGGACAACGAGTCCGAGTGTGTGAAGATGATGGAAGACGTGGAGAAGCTGTGTGATCGATTAGAGCTCCTCAGGTACCGGGTCTCGTGACGTTAGCTTTGATCGTGATGGTGCTTAAAATCCCATTTGAACTGCGTGTGATTACCGGTTCGTCTTTCCATTTCCTAGTTTGCAAAGTTTGAATGAGGTTTTAGCATCAGGAAACAAAGAGCAAAGCAGAGCGGCCATAGAAAAGCAGGTAAGCCTGAAATTTCTCCTGTTTTACACAACATGCTTTGTCCAACAGAGATGGACTTTACTGCCCATCTCAGGATCTCAACCATGAGATGTTTTCATGTGCTCACATGAAAGTTAATTGATTTATTTGACTACTTTTCCCTTCAAGGGCTCTGTAGGTTAACGGCGCATGCGATGATTCTCATTTCTGACATAGTTGGCAGACTGAGTTAACATTAGAGCTGCAACTAGCGATGCTTTTTGTGATCGGGTATCGGTTAATTTTTTCAAAAACAGAAAAAAAGACTGAAAATGTACAACCAATTGGCTTTTACTTTTATTCCTAAATGCTTTTGCTTACATTCGTAAGAGAATTTGGGGTGTTTTTCTGTACCGTTGTTTTTAGGATTCTTCTAGTGCGTGTAGAGCTACTCAAACCTGTCATAGTTTGATGTGTAAATGCTGATACAGTTATAAAATCAGCACATTGCTGATGAAAATTGACCTGCGCCTGTAGAATTCTTTGTTTTGTTGTAGCTTTATGTAAATTAAAAGTGTTGAAATGACATAACTACTAGAAATAGAAAGAACATTGTCTGTTTTTTTGGTTTTTATTATGCATTCTATGGCTTAGTAGCGTGAAGAGAAATACGGTTAGTGCCAGACAGAAACGCTTCTTTATCCATTTGGTATCCGCCAGAGGATTATTATTATTATTTTTTTTTTTTTTTTTGGGTAAATATTTTTTCTATATTTCTTTTTCCTATCGATTACTCTCTAACCGTGTAAAATTGAAAAATATTAATTGAAAGTGAAGAAATACTGAAGTGTTGGTCATTTTGAACCAATTTGGACTCATTTTGGCCTATAAATGGGCCCTTTCGGGGAGAGAACTACATTTCCCACAATTCCCCGCGCACCGCTCGGCGCGATGGACACGCGTTCTGCTGAAAATCTCGAAATAAACGGCTGTATAGTGAGTAGAATGCTGGTTGTTGTTGTGGGTAGTTATCGGCTAAAATATGACTTGTGTCTGTAATAAGACTGAACTGTAGCATTTTAGCGAGCCATGGTGCTCACCAACACCGCGTGCGTTTACATCGTGAAAAATGTATGCGTTTTTACACATTTACTTCTGGGTTTTTTTTTTTTGTGCACGGAATATCTCACAAATACTTTCACATACAGAGGAATCAGGTCTTGTCTTGCTCGCGCCACTGAAAACGCTGTGTGTCACTAATATGCGTCTGCGCGAGACCAGGTATGTGATACGCTAACGGTTTTGTCCGCGCGTGTGCAGGTGCAGGAGGTGAACGCGCAGCTGCAGCGCGAGCGGGAGGCCGAGGTAAAGGCCCAGCAGGCGGCTCGCAGCGCCGAACACACCAGCACCGGGGGCGGAGGCAGCAAAGGCTGGAACGAGGAGGATCTGCAGTTACTCATTAAAGCTGTGAACCTCTTCCCTGCTGGAACCAACTCCAGGTCAACCACACACACACTTAAAAGTGGTGTGTGGAAGTTTGTAAACCCTTCAGAACTCTCCAGATTTCCACTTTTGGCCCTGTTTCGCTCTATCTGGGCCAGTGTGGCTCCCTATAATTGCTGGAAAAATGAATTCTCAGTTCTGACAAGCAGTTTGAAAGGACAACGTCAGGACCTCTGAATACTTCTGACGGTAGGGTGTTCGCCCCGTGATCAGAAGGTGGCAGGTTCGAATCCAGGACTGGAAAAGTTACCACTGAGGTACTCATGAGCAAGGTACCGTCCTCAAGCACTGCTCCCCGGGCGCTGCCCTTGTTAGCTGCCCACTGCTCCTTCACGGATGGGTCAAATGCAGAGGTCCCATTTCGTTGTGGTGCACTGTGTGCTGTGGTGTGTTCAACAAATAATCCCTCACTTTCAATATGTACTGAAGAGAAAGTGGACGATGCAGCAAGACAACCATACTATGTACACAAGTCGCTTTACCAGAGAATGGATAAAGAAGAATAAAGTTCATGTTTTGGAGTGGACAAAGTATGTCCTGACCATAATCCTGTAGACATGTTGTGGAAGGACCAGGAGCCAGCATTTGATGAGACGAGACTCATCAACGCCCCACCTGAAGCTGTTCTCTACAGAGAAATCAACTAAAATTCGGACTAAACGTCAATGCTCAGGGTCCCTGAAACGTTTAGGGGATCAGATCAGATACTGAAAGCAAAGGTTCACCTGTACTTTGTAGTTATGTAATATTAGATAATGACAAATTATACTTTTGCCTCATTTTATATTATATTTGATCAGGTTCTCTTAGGCCTCGTCCACACAGACGTTCGAAATGAACGCCCTCTGAACGCCATACGCGTTTTTGCTGCGTTTTGTAGCTGCGTTCGATTGCCGTTTCACTGGCGTTCGCAATAGCGTCGTTTTCCTCGCGTTCGTCGGGATTTTGACGCCAAGAAAACGTTGCATGCAGCGTTTATTTGACGCCACCCGAACGCGCAGCCGGCCGAACGCCGGTGCTGAACGCCCGTGTGGACGCTTTCATTTGCTCAAATGAGCAGAAAAACGGTCGGCGTTCAGTCGGCGCTCACCTGGCGCCACGAACGCCAGAAAAACGCCTGGTTCAGACGTCCGTGTGAACGAGGCCTTACTGTCTTGATACTCTGATTGCTCATATTAGGTTATGTGGAAATATGGAACATTCTGAAGCGTTTACAACATCTCAGGCACTACTGTGTACACGTTTACTGTGTTCCACACTTGCACAGCACCATACTTTTTAGTAAAGATTCCAATGCCTTCCAACAGATGGGAGGTGATCGCCAACTACATGAACTTGCACTCGGGCAGCAGCGTTAAAAGAACTGCCAAAGACGTCATTAACAAAGCCAAGACTCTACAGAAACTAGGTGAGTGTGCGATATTTTAACGTCTGACCATTCTTGTCATCTAAGCCAAGCACCACTTATGGTACCATAGTAAGAGTGGTGCGTAATACGTGGTGGTCGGTGACATCTTTCCTCTCAGTTAAACAAGTTGGAAACTCCGATTGTAGCAGGTTCCATCCCAATCATTTTTAGGGATGTACGATTAGTGGCCGAGATCCCATATTTTTCCTGCTTATATCTGCTGATGCCGATAAAGGAGGAAGCGTAAAGAGATTTCTGCTCGCTCAGGAATTTGCCACAAAAAGAAAGCCATAACTCATGACATTTCTAACACAGCAGAAGCAGAGTCGCGCGAGGGCGGAGCATTTTGAGCGTAGTGCACTATATTTTAAGAAAAAGTCATTTCACACTATATGTGGTGTACCGAGTCAAATAGGACGCGTGTGACACTCCATGTGCACTACCTAGTGCGTAGGGAGCCGTAAGCTACAACCCCGGCTATTTCCTGAGATGCATGCTGTATCATCATGTAGAAAAGCTTGATAAGAGCGCCCTACCTACCATACTATTAAGTGCGGCAGTACACCGATGAAGACACAGCCCCTGTGCCAGCTCACGTTCGCTACGTGAGGCAAACACGCAATTTAGTTAAAATTTTCACGTGTATGAAGACGAGATTTTGCTGGTCAGTGTTTCACTGCGTGTTCAGAATTTTGTTACAAAATAACACTATACATTTTAAGAGAGAAGACGCGGGCCATGTAAAATCCCACCTGGACGTGGACATTTCTGGCACAAGCGCTACCTTTCCGGCGTGTCTGGCAAATCTAAGCGTCTGTCCAATGCTGATGACTTTTTGGTTTTTTTTAAAAAAGGTAATTATCAGCTGATTCCAATATGATTCTGATATTATCGTGCATCCCTAATTATTTAGAAAGACGCCCAGAGATCTTTCTCAGAGAAGCGGGTCCTTGCTTTTATGTCGCATCCTGCGCTGGGGCAGTTGGTGGCGTAACGGTAGGGTGTTCACCCTGTGATCAGAAGGTCGCAGATTCGAATCCAGGGCTGGTAAAGTTACCACTGAGGTACTCGTGAGCAAGGTACCGTCCCCAAGCACTGCTCTCCGGGCGCTTGTTAGCTGCCCACTGCTCCTTCACAGATGGTTTAAATGCAGAACCCAGAGGTCACATTTCGCTGTGATGCACTGTGTGCTGTGCTGTGGTGTGTTCACAATGACAAATACTCACTCACTTAATTTCCACAGGAGTGTGCCTTCTATTCGTCCTTACAACACCATTTCTAGCAACAACTCGGGCATCTTCAGACCTTCATTGTCAGTGTTCATTGTCAGTAGTGCAACTTAGTCCCTTATTTTTGGATCAAGTTTAAACATTTACTTTATGGACATATCTGAAGATACATGACATCTTAATCATATTTAGAAGAACATAAAAGGTTTGGTCTGGTCACAGAAACTTTTGTGTAAAATCGACTGTAATTTGAACTCAGTTTTATTACAGAAACGCTCAATGAAACTACTCAGCTGCAGTGATCTTAATGCCTAAAGAGTAGCTCTAATCGTCTTCTGCTGTTTCTAGACCCGCACCAAAAGGATGATATCAACAAGAAAGCCTTTGAGAAGTTTAAGAAAGAGCATGTGGCCGTCCCATTGTCTGTAGACAACGCTGTGCCTTCAGAGAGGTTTGACGGTGAGTATTGCCAGCCTTCCCAGTGCATGTGATGAGGGACAAAGGAGCCAGAGAAATAAACCTGAGCACTTTCACCACTTTATTACAGAAAAGACCTGTGTTATAAACTCGGTGGTGGTGGTGGTGGTCTTGAAGTAGGAAACATTACCCACCAAAATGATGTCATGTTTGTATTTTATATACATGCACTGGATTTAGGGGTAATTGCTGTCAGAATGAACAGAAAAATGTAATGTCATAGAAATATGCAGGATTCTTGTTGTGGAAACCATCTGGTTATGTGATCAAGTCTGGCTTTATCCTACTCCCAGAACAACAACTTTTGAGCCAGACTTGACCCCACAACCTCTTGGACTGTTGCCAAGAATACTTTCACCAGACTAGGAGTCCGTGGGGTCAAGCTTACACGACAAGAGGACGTTGGGAGGTTGTCAGGTCAAGTCTGGCTCGACGGTGGTAGGCCTGAGTCTGACCATAGCCTACCTCCAGAACTACTACCATTGAGCAAGACTTGACCGTACAACCTTGTGGTCTGTAGGCTTGGTCTGGTGGTAGGCCTCTTGGTTTGGGGGTAGGATTGTCTTTTACAGTTCAAGAGGTTCTAGTGTCAATTCTTGATCAATCCTACTTCCAAAACTACCACAGTTAAGCTGGACTTGAACCTGCGCAACCTCTTGGTCTGATGACTTGATGGGGTCAGGCTTACAGTCCAAGAAGTTGTTGGGTCAAGTCTGGCTCAATGCTGGAAGGCTTCTTGGTTTGATGGTAAGATTTTCGTCTGAAGTCCAAGAGGTTGTGGGGACAAATTTGAATCAGTCCTACTTCTAAAACTACAACCGTCTTGGACTGTTGACGAGAATGCTCCCACCAGACTAGGAGACTGTGGGGTCAAGCTTACAGAACAAGAGGACGTTGGGAGGTTATCAGGTCAAGTCTGGCTCGACAGTGGTAGGCCCAAGTCTGCCCATATGCTACGTCTAGAACTATTGTATTACCATTGAGCGAGACTTGACTGTACATCCTTATGGTCTGTAGGCTTGACTCCACCTGTGGCTTGTGGGTCTGGCTCAGTGGTGGAAAGCCTCTTGGTTTGGTGGTAGGATTCTCTTTTGCAGTCCAAGAGGTTGTGAGGTCAAGTTTGGATCAATCCCACTTCCAAAACTACCACCATTACGCCACACTTGAACCCACAACCTCTTGGTCTGCTCACTTGACACCACAGCCTCTTGGTCAGTAGATGAGAGTGCCACCACCAGAACCAGAAGCTGTGGGGTTCAGCCTGAAGACCAAGAAGCCAGTGTTGGTTCCTGGGATTCGAACCCCCCAGTCTTATGAGCACCAACACAGGGTTTCATTCACTTAGACCATTGTGCCACCACCATCTGTCGATGAGAATCCCATCACCAGAACTAGCGGTTATGGGTTCAAGTCTGGCCTAAACAAGACTCTTAAGCCTGGGTTTATTTAAATGAACTGTAAATGTAGTTAGGGTTCAATCGGGAACGTCACACTGTTAACCGTTTTTATTACTAACAAGTGGCAGCTACAGATACGGTTCTAGATAACGTTCCATTTCCTCTGATGGTTGCTGTCGTTTGTCAGTCTCTTCCAGCGACTCCAACTCTGCCCCCTGGACTACAGAGGAGCAGAAGCTGCTAGAACAGGCTCTGAAGACCTACCCAGTCAGCACCCCTGAGAGGTGGGACAAGATCGCAGACACTGTGCCTGGACGCACCAAGAAGGACTGTATGAAGCGATACAAGGCAAGTAGACGACTTCAGTGTGACTTCGACTGCAGCCCAAATCGCACAGTAGGGTACTTAATAGTGTCCAAACAGGCAGCTCATGTTAGGACAACCACGGTTAGTCGATATTGATGCTAAAAATGCATTGATCTAATTTAATCCATTTTTTAAATGAGCAACATTTAACGTACCAAAAAATCTGCAAATATTTGTAACAAACGATTTCTTCAGTATCCTTATATAAAAGATACAGCTTTTATTCACGGATGGGTTAAATGCAGAGGTCACATTTGGTTGTGCTGCACTGTGTGCTGTGCTGTGTTCACAGTGACGCTCACTCACTTTCACTTTTACGATTTGTTAAAGCAGTGTTAATTATATTGTTAATTTTTTTTTTCTTCAAAAAGCACTGATAAGAATACCATTTAAGTACTGGACGGATGAGTTGTACTGGGAAAAACTTAATGATACCCATCCGTATTTCCAAGTGTTTGAGAAAAATGTTCAGATTGGAATCTGGGCCTAGTCTACATTTACTGATGGTGTCAGTGTGTGTGGTTTCTGCACATTGGGCTTACGGAGACCCTGTCTAGTCTTTGTGCAGAGATAACAGTGAATGGGGAATTGTCATCAGTACTTACACATGCACGTTTAAGGAACAGTGAATGTGAGCACCTACATCGGATAATCTATTTAGAATTACTGACTAATTATACAGATTAAGTGATAGAAAAATAATCATGGGAACTCATCATGGGTTTATTTAGTCTGCCAGTGTGTATGGTTGGAAGTTCTTTTGTATCCTATCATTATGTACTGTGACTTGATGGGAAGTTACTGCCGTCACAAATGAATGTTTGAACTTGCTGTGTGTCTGTGTCTGTCCAACACAGGAACTGGTGGAGATGATTAAAGCGAAGAAAGCTGCTCAGGAACAAGTTGCCAAGAGTAAAAAATGACGCGATGGGGGGAAAACGCAAAAGACGAATCATGTGCACACGCGAGGCCCCGTGTTCTTTTAACATTATCCTGTTGGTCTTTATTTTATAATAAAATAAACAGAAAATGCACAGACTACATAAATATAGTTGTTGTTTTGTGTACCCCTGCATGTGTGAATATGCAAATCAAATGAAGCTTATTCTTCCGCTTGCTCAGCTCCTCAACCAGCACATGGCACTTTTGATTAGATTGTAGTCTGGCAGCTGCTCAATAGGGCCTGAAACACAAGAACGAGTCGCTTTGATCAAACCCAGGCACACATTTAGGATTAGACTTGCACAAAGTTGCAAACTCAAGGTTAATGTTGTATTATTTATTATAATACTACCAGTCCCTTTGCTACGTGTGTTTAGGCTATAGAGGGGCTGATCTAGAGTGCTCTCTCGGTGCAGGAGGAAACTTACGATCGGCGAGAGAATGCGCACAAATTTTAACTTGTGACCCTCCACGGCAAAACCAGTCGCTTGTCGCAAGTTTTCAAAATTGAGTTATGTTGTCATGAAACTGCATAAATCAAGCTTCAAAACGATACCTATATGGAATGAATCGGACAACATATGACTGAGATATCAACATTCAAAGGAGTGACGCCAAGTGAGAAACGGAGAAATCTGCCTTTGAAGTTGACTATCGCCGTAGCACTCACAGACGCTTGGTGCGGTCGCGGCTACGTTTGTATTTACGGTAGCCTACGCTGCATTCACAGTCACACGGATAGCCTACCTGCGTTAGGTTAACTGAACTCGGGAGACGAAGATGGATTCCAGAGAAATATCTTCACGCTAGTCAACGAGTGGATTTACCGTAAATATTGAAGTAGAGCGGTCAAAACAGAACCTTTTAACATTCTGCTGGAATTTAATTCCTCACCTCAAGAAAGTCCCGTTTTTAGGATGGAAAGGGTAAGTGTTTCAGCCAAATTTATTCACAACAGTACAGTATAGACCTTCCACTGTTTCAAAACTAAAAACAAAAAATCCAAAATTTTACCCCACGCAACATAAACGCTCGCTTTTCTCGGAAACCTCCGTTGCGACAAGCGACTGGTTTTGCCGTGGAGAGTCACAAATGCATTTTAATACACTAAGACAAATAAGAGCATACCTACACAACCACATGATACTTAATATCCGTTAGTAGACATTACTAGAACTATGTGAGCGGCACAGCCTGCTGCCCGACCGATACGCAGCCTTGTATTTTGTGGCTATAAAACTATCAAAATATATACACACAAACAGTGTGGACACCACATACCAACTGCTGCTATTGCTGGAGATTTCTTGTAGATGTATTTGGTGCACACCTCCTTGATGGTATTTGCATCTATAGCCTGCAGGGTGGGAGAGGTGGAAGGACAGGAGAGAGATCAGAATTCTAAACACTGTGAATAATATTTTTGAGAAATATAAAATAAGGGAAACAGTGGTCATTTTAATGCAGTCACATTCTACAGTGCTGGACCCTTTAGAGATCTTCAATATTTCCACATAAATTTGACCTAAAACATCTGGTTTTTACACAAGCCCTCAAAGTAGATAAAGAGAACGCAATTACACAATATGAGACTAAATTTATGGAGAATAATTACCCAATAGTACAGATTTGTAGCATTCCTGTGCAGCAGTAACCGCAATTAAACGTTTTGGTGACTGTTGGTTACGGAATTTTTGCCTATTATTCTCTACGGAAAGGCTTCAATTCGGAGATGTTGCCGAGTTTCCTCACAGCAGCTGCAGGTTTCAGGGCTTTCCACTAGATTTCTACTGGATTACGGTCAGGACTGACTCCATTCCAAAACATCAATTTTATGCTTCTTTAACCACTGTTTTCTTGTCTTGCTGTACGATCCACTTTCTCTCCAGATTCAGTACACAGAGAGACGTCCTGAGGTTTTCCTTTCCGCCCTGGTACCAACAGCTGTGGATTGAATTACTTTCCAATAGTATCAAGTATTTTCAAGACAGTCTGTACTTTTTAAAGAAACAATGCAAGTCTAAGCCAAACTTTGCTCTCGACTCGCTGCTTCGTTTAATGTCCCGCTCACAACAGTCTCTGATTGGTTGTCGTCACTCACACCGCACTCGCAAACGAGTGCAGCGTGAAACTCAGAGATGTAGAAGAGGAGAGAGAAGAGTTTCAGCTGAGCTTGGTGTTTGTAAAATTCAAATTGTTTTTAGAGCGACTTACTGTGGACCAGCGTTTCTCAATTCCAGTCCTCGCGGCCCACGGCTCTGCACAGATTTCCTGTATTTCCTGCACTGCCGCACGCCGGTCCTACGTTGCTAATTAGATAATCAGTAGCATCAGCTGTGTTGTGGGACGGGAAACTGGGATCTGTGCAGAGCGGTGGGGCGCGAGGACCGGGATTGAGAAACGCTGCTGTAGACCGTTGTCAGCTTTCTAAATGCCGGCCTGATCCACATCACCAGTTTCTCAGTTCACCACACTGCCTCAAAATGATTTAATTGTTAAGTTAAACAGGGTTCCCACACCTTAGTTAACATCAAATTCAAGGACCTTTCAAGGACTTTACCTACTGCTACTGCTGAATATGTTATCAATAAACAATTTTAGATGCAAATTCAATAAAAGATCGTGAATGGCATAGAAGTTGTTGGGACAAAATCAAGCCCCCCCTCCAGAACGACATCGACATCGTGTCCTTCACCAACCACTCCGCATAGCTTTCTTTGGCAAGCCATGCATCCTGGAATTTGCATTTTCCGGGCATCCAGATGCGACGACTCTTCAAATACTTCACTTCCACCCTGACTGAGCGCAACTCTGGTTGCACCTAAAGCGGCTACGCACACGTTACGTTGACTACGTACAGGAAACACAAGAATGTAGTGCCGAAAATGTACAGAAGAACAAACGACCTTTCGCAAATTAAAAGTCGGCGTAGGCATAGATTTAAACAAACTTGTGGTGGCAAAATAATAACATGTTAACAGCGGTCTTCATCCGTGAAATTTCAAATCCAAAAAAATATTCAAGGACTTTCAAGGACGGTGTCTTTTTATGCCTGTTTTCAAAAACTTTCCTGGGCCTTGAACTTATTTGTTCAGATTCACAAACTTTCAAGGATTTCAAGGACCCGTGGGAACCCTGGTTAAATCACTGTACCATGCTCAGTGACAGGAAAATCGGAAGAGAGAAAAACAATGATAGCTAAGTGATGACGATAGATAGCTAAGATGCTAAATGTGGCTAAAAGAGTAGGCTCACTTCATTCCAAAAATGTTGTTAAAAGGTTTTCTTCATTCAAATAATCCAAAAGTTAAGATTTGTTCATGAAAAAATACAAATATTTGCAGTGGGGACAATGGCACCAAACTAATAATTAGGAGTATTATTGTGAACACATTTTGCAAATACAGTATTCTACCGTAAATATCAAATACAGTATGTTCTCTGTAAAAAAAAAAAGCTAGAACATCTGCTGTCAGTATTACAGAATAAGTTTACATTTAGATTTCTAGTCTGTAATTCAGATGTCATTTTTCCCTGGATGACGGCAAGCTGCCCTGGCCCTGACCATGATACGATCACCGCCACGTTTCACAGATTAGATCAGACTCTGATGCTGGACTGCAGTATTTCCCTTTCTCCAAACATAACACTTCCCCTTGAAACCAAAAAGCCATTTTGCTCTCATCCATCCACAAGCATTTCCCCAAAGCCTTCAGGCTTGTCCACGTGATCTATAGCAAACTTTAGAACCACAGTTGTGCTCATTTTGGAGAGCAGTGGCTTAGTGTTCCAGGTTATATTTGCGTGGAAATATGGAAATTTCTACAGGGCGTATGAGCTTCAAGCTTAAAGTGTTAAAAAAAACAGCAGCTGTTTTGCATGCGGATGTGAACACGTACATCTATCCTGGCCTCCAGTTCGTGCAGAGGAATCCTGCGGCTGTAGCAAAGCATCTGTCTCCCGATGTCCTCGCAGATGGGAGTAGAACCTGCGCAGTAAGAAGCAAGACTTTTATACAGTGGCTTCACTGCTGGTTGCAGTGTCTGGTTCTCTGCATCATACAGTACATAAGCACACACACAAGTTCGGTCCCCTTAGCCGTGCAGACGTACCGTCCAGGTGGAGCAGCATGTTGGTCTTCAGAAGATTCTTTGCTCTCGCTACCTCACTCTCACTCACACTGGTGCACAAAGACATCCTACAAACAGAACAGCCAGGCAGCAGTTCATTACCATTCACAGTATTCTGTTCTAGTCCGAGGGGGTGCGCGGGGGATTGTGGGGGATGTAGTTCTCTTCCAGAAAGGCCAAAAGCAGCTCATTTCTAGGACATATTACTTCAAAATGAAACTCCAGTATTTCTTCATTTTCAACTGATGAGTTTTTTTTCAATTTTATAAATGTTAGAGAGTAATTAATAGGAAAGAAGAAATATAGAACTCAATAACTCAATTTTGAACATTTGCGACAAGCGACTGGTTTTGCCGTCACATTTAAAGCCTTCCAGTACTGCCCCCGCTACCTGGGCCGATCGGGCTCAAAGTGTTAAGAATCTTGATGGAATTTTTTTAATGACTTTATTACTATTAGCTTTAGTCATGCTGTTTTCTTCTGCAAAATGGGTTTTGTGTGGCTCACCACTCGAGCAGCACCAGGTGCACCATCTCGCTGACCGTGCTGGGCTCACACACGGCGTAGAGGCCCCACAGCCCTGTGTCCGTGTAGCAGGTGTTGAAGGACTGGAAGCTGTGGCACATGTTCCCCTGACACACCACCTGAGCCAGCTTACTGGACAGATTCTGAGGGTTACAGAAAGGTCAATTAGTGGCGAGGGTGGTAGCCAAGGGGCAGGCCCAGAAGTCGTAGGCTCCATTCCAACTTTGTCTTACTGCCAGTACTACCACCACTGGACCCTTAACCCTGGGTTGCTAAAACTGTCTGATAAACGGCATAAATGTAAATGTGACATTTGTGTCTCAGTTCTAAGGCCGTTTTCAAGCCTGTGGTGCGATTACACCGGAAAAAATGGTGTGATCTTTGTACGTTTTGAATCAATTCTTTGGTTATGTTCAATAAAATACGCTCCAAATTCATTCATTCATTCATTATCCGAATTAACCGCTTAATCCCAACTGAGGTCAGGGGATGGGGGAGCGGAGCCTATCCCGGGAACTTACAGGCGCAAGGCGCGGACCAACCGTGGGTAGGCGCCAACACACCGCAGCACTCCACGTTCGGAAACCAACGCTCCAAATGAGCTAGATACACAACGGACCTGAAGGAAAAGCGGACGAGGAGAACTCACCATGCCGCCGCCGAAGGAGCGGTCCCAGTTGCCGATGAGGGTGTTGGCCACCATGAGCGGGATGGTGTCGGGATGAGCCCAGCCCACTGCCTCCACCGCAATCGCCAAGTGGGCCAGCGGCATCTTGCCGTCCAGCAGACGGACCTGCATTTAGGGTCGGACAAACAGTGACACATGAGATATACAGTGAAGTTATGCGGTCATCGCAACTTTAAACCCGCTTCAAGCTTTGTCCACCCAGGTGTTTAAATGAACGAGCGCGCTCTGAACGCTGCGTTTTGTAGCTGTTCTTGACTGACTTCAGTGAGCCGTTACTTCTGCGTTGGTTTGACGCTGTTTAACGCCAACCTGCAGTACAATTTGTAGTTTGGTGTGTTGGGGAGCTATGGGGACAGTAACCAGGTTGTCCAAAGTGTTTACCGGTGGGTGGTCTTTGTGGATAGTTCTGCATCATGCTCACAGAAAATAGATCCCTATGCTTCATTAAAACTGAGGCCTCGACTTTCTTCTTTGAAAAGTCCTCCTGACAGATGCGAAAAGAGAGACAGTCACTGTATTCTGTTAAAGAGATTCCTGCACCAGCAGGGCTGGATCAACGTCCTTGGACATTTTCAAAAAGCGGTTGCAACAAACAGAAAATGTGCTTTCATATTCCATTTCGGTGTTTAAATGAAACGCAAGTGGCATGACCTGGTTACAAGCAGAAGACTAACAAAAAAAGAGCACAAATATCAGATAAAAGATGAAAAAATATGTGACCCTCCAGGGCAAAACCAGTCGCTTGTCGCAAATTTTAAAAATTGAGTTATTATGTTGATGCATGAAAGGGCATAAATCGAGCTTCAAAACGATACCTACATTGAATGAATGGGACGACATATGACTGAGATATCAACATTCAAAGGAGTCGGGTTTCTCCTGTCACGCCAAGTGAGAAACGGAGAAATCTGCCTTCGAAGTTGACTATCGCCGTAGCACTCACAGACGCTTGGTGCGGTCGCGGCTACGTTTGCATTTACGGTAGCCTACGCTGCATTCACAGCCACACGGATAGCCTACCTGCGTTAGGTTAACTGAACTCGGGAGACGAAGATGGATTCCGGAGAAATATCTTCACGCTAGTCAACCAGTGGATTTACCGTAAATATTGAAGTAGAGCGGTCAAAACAGAAACTTTTAACATTCTGCTGGAATTGAATTCCTCACCTCAAGAAAGTCACGTTTTTAGGATGGAAAGGGTAAGTTTTTCAGCCAAATGTATTCACAACAGTACAGTATAGACCTTCCACTGTTTCAAAACTAAAAACAAAAAATCCAAAATTTTACCCCACGCAACATAAACGCTCGCTTTTCTCGGAAACCTCCGTTGCGACAAGCGACTGCTTTTGCCGTGGAGGGTCACAAATATATACGATCGACGATGAATAACCATCACTTCCGGGACGACAATTATTAGAGGGGTCGCTCTCACCTTTTATTAATTATTAGCCACATTATTAGCCTTTTGTTCATTATTACCTCACTTCCTGTGAATTTGCAGCTAGGCAATGCTGGCGCCTCGCCCTTGTATCTGGCTGGCAGCTTTCCAAAGTGGTATTTAGCCAATTCGGTTAGCTGACTGTGCGACACCCCTGAAATAAAAAGAAACATTAATTAAAAAAGATTAATAAATTGTAATACATTGTTAATAAATAATATTAAAGTAAATAAAATAGAACATTAATAGAGTTCGGTTTATGCAGATCTCTGCCTACAACAAATAAAGCACAGTATGGCGTTACTGATTACCCCCGGCCGCAGCGAGCACGATCCTTGGCCCCTTGTAGTGAGTTGTAATGTACTCCACGAGGTCCACTCTGTTTATAGTTCTGTAAAGGGGGAAAAAAAGCAGGAATAACTTTTGGGAATGGGTTTTGAGTGAGTGATTATTTGTCATTGTGAACACACCACAGCACAGCACACAGTGCACTACAACGAAATGTGACCTCTGCATCTGACCCATCCGTGAAGGAGCAGTGGGCAGCTAACAAGTGCCCGGGGAGCAGTGCTTGGGGACGGTACCTTGCTCATGAGTACCTCAGTGGTAACTTTACCGGCCCTTGATTCGAACCTGCGACCTTCTGATCACGGGGCAAACACCTTACCGTTATGTCACCAACTGCCGGGTCACGAGTACCTCAGTGGTATCTTTACCAGTCTAGGATTTGAACGGGTGACCTTCTGATCACAGGGCCAACTCCCTAACCATTACGCTACCAACTGCCCCAACTCAGAAATCTATCGTTATAATTGATCGTCTGTTTATTTAAGGAAATGATCTAATATTACATCCGTCAGAGGCTAAACTAAGTGGATCGCTGTTTTCAGTATGGTACGTGGGTCCCTCAAGCAGCAAAACAGCTTAACAGTTTCCTATTTCTGTTGCTCAGTCGTGCCCTTCGGATTGGAGAAATTCAAGTTTGTTCCTCGGTACAGATCGGCTTCAGCTCTACGATGTGGTTGGGTTCCCTCACTTCAGCTGCTGGTTTCAGGTCTTTCCTCACTCTTAATATTCCAACTATACTTTGGAAGAACAACTTGTGTACTTCGGACGGTTGTCTTGCTGCATAACCCACACTGTTCAGATGTCCTGACACTTTCCTTTAGAACCGGTTTTATATATAATTCAGTATTGATTTCGCCATCAGTGATGGCAAGCTGTCCTGGCCTAGATGCAGCAAAACAAGCCCAAACCACGATTGTACCACCACTGTGCTTCACACATGAGAATGAGCTCTTATGCTGGACTTCGGTGCTTTCTTTATTCGTTTAACTCCTTCTTTAAACCAAAAAAGTTTGATTTTGTTCTCATCCATCCACAAAACGTTTTTCTAAAATCCTTCAGGCTTTTCCACATGATCCAAACTTGCGATGAGCAGCATTGTTCCTTATGGTCATATTTACGTGAAAACATGAACATTCCTAAAGGATTCACATACTTTTCAACTCGCAGGACTCATTACCAGCATGAGCGGTCACTTTGCTACCATTTGTAACAATTCCAGTGTGAGCCTGGTTTACGATTCTCATACATGACGCTCTGTTAATTTATGTCTCTGTTAATAAACGTCAGAAAGAATTAGGTCGGCAGTTTGTTGCGACGTATTTCGATGTCGTTCCAGGGCCTGGAGTAAAACGTTACTTTACTTACTTGATGTTGTCTGCAGGTCCGAGGATGGTTCTTCCCAGCGCAGTGTCCTGATATGCTGTAGCGTGCAGGTAGTCAAAGACAACTTCCTGTAGGTTAGTCTCAACTTCCTGCATCTCTCGGAGGATGACTGCACGCTCGCGCTCGATCTCCGCCTCCCCGAGTGTACTGTTCTGGATGATGTCAGCCAGAATCTCCACAGCTGGTAAAAGAGACGATCCAAAGGGTTGTGCTTTAATACAGAAGTCATATTTGTATTTACCTCCTAGCACGTCAGCGTACAGATTTTTTTTTCTCACCCCGGGGCAGGTCTTTAGAAAAGGCTTTGGCGTAGTACACCGTCTGCTCTCTGGAGGTGTAGGCATTCAGGTGGGCTCCCATGTTTTCTATCTCAAGTTCCAGATCAAGCTGAGAGCGGTTCCTTGTGCCCTGGAAAACATGCAGACTTAAAGACAAGCCCCTGTGCGTCCAGACATTACACACTGGATACAGCGCGCTGTACAAAGAACGTTTTACTATTACTTAGAACTTCTGCACACCTGATTCCTCCGGAGTGCCTGTGTCAAGAAAATCACTGAATTTGCTTCTGAGCCTTTTAAAGAAGAACAAGTCTTGCTAGACGTACATTACTAGATTTTGCCAGAGAGAGAGAGAATAACGCAGAGACATTCCGTTTACGTAGGTTCACTTCCGTCTTCCAGTTATGCCTTCAATCTACTTTTGTGCTACTTTGAGAGAAAAGAGAGAGCACTGCACACTTATAGTAGAGGTCGACCAATATTGGTTTTTCAGGGGCGATATCGATACTGATTATTGCTAGTTAACAGGATTAATGTTTGGAAGCCGATATGCAAAAAAAAAAAGAGAGAGAAAATTTTGAATTCTACAAACACCAACACAAGACTTTATTTAAATAACCATGTTTATACATAAACCTTTATAAATACTTAAACGTTTTACATTAAAAAGTCTCTCTTTCTACTTCTAGTTTAAAGTGTATCTTTTATATTCTATTTACATATTGTTTATTCTTTGTGCCTTATTTGTTCTGGTGTTTGTACTGTGAAAGCTGGAGCCATGTCGTCTCGTCTCTCTGTATACCTGTACGGTATATAGCGGAGATTACAATAAAGTTTACTTTGGCTTTGATTTTACTTTAAATATATCAAACTGTGAAACTTAAATTTGAAACTTTAACATTTTAGTATTCCAGATTAAGCAGCAGCAGCAGCTTGTGGTGAGGAAAGCAAAGCTGCTCAGCAGGCTATCCACTTAACCCAGATCTCGTGTGACATACAGCAGAGATATAACAGAGCTGTGGGCGGGACGTTAAATGAGTCGAGAGCAAACAGCACAGAGAGAAGAGACGGGTGTGGAGCCACAGTAATGATGGTCAAAATTAAACACTGATACCGATAATCTAATATCAACCCACGAAAATCTGTCGACCCTTATTTATTAGGGCTGTTTTTGATAGGCTTGTCTGCCTAGTAATAGTCAATGCCTTTACTTTAATCTACAGACATTATGTATAAGATGGGATTTTTACTTGGAATCTTGATTAAGTGGAAATTGTGCTATTTACCTAAACTCTAAACTAGAAACAGGAAGACGCATGAATATGATTTACATTTATGATGGAAACATTTTACTACCTTGGTTACCTTCTGGAAATAAAATCCAAATCTATTTCAACAGATAAAATACATATCTGTGAGCATGCCCTGTTATCTAGTGCAGGGGTTTTCAACCGGTGGTCCATGGGCGGCAATGCAGGTGATCTGTGACATGCAATCCAGTTTCACTAGTGAAATCGAATTATTTTATTTACTTTTCTAAACTTTTCCAGATGATTTGAGCACACAGTGGGTCACAGACTACTGCTTGGTGGTGGTCCCTGGGACAGAACCTGTTGAAGGCCCCTGATCTAGTGCATGCATGTGTGTGTATATATTCTCATCTTTACACAAAACATGCATGCCAAGACACTGTGCATACTAAATCTGTTTAACTGTAATCTGAGCTGAACCAAAGACCTCTTGATATATCAGCAATGAATCTTCAACTACACCCCCGGCAACATGTAATTTTTCTTAGGACCTTCGTTTTTAGGTATACATCAAACCTGGGTCTCACATTTGGCTAAATTACGGCATTATGGCTCCTCATTCTTCTGTGTCAGAGTACATAAAGGGTTTAAACTTACTCAGTAACGGACCGGGGTCATGGGGTCAAGTCTGGCTCTGTCCTACCACCAAGGCCCTAAGGATGAGCCTTAATCCCAAACTGCTCAAAAGGAGACTGTCCCCGTAATTGGGAAACGTAGGGTACTCTGGATCAGAGTGTCTGATAAATGCTGTAGCTGCAATTCTATAGCAGGTTTGGCACGTGAGGATGATCTGTTTCTTGCCTTACCTTAAAAGCCATGTGCTCCAGGAAATGTGCAGTCCCATTGTTCCTTTCGTTCTCGTATCGACTCCCAGCATCAATCCACAGTCCGACCTGTAGCCATTTTGCGTCATATAAGCGGATGCGTCTTTATACAGAGAATTAACAGAAATGCGGACATCAGCTGCGCCAGATACATACCGTACAGGTGGACAGTCCCGAGTCCTCAGATGCCACTCGAAGCCCATTGTCCAGCGTTGTGACCTTTGTTTCTGGCACGTTTAAGGCCACTTCTCTTACGGCATGTGCAGAGCGTCGACCGGCCGGCTGCAAAACAACAAAGGAAGAAGATCTACATGAAGTCACACAACCCAACTTGAGAACTTCACACTTCTGGGTGATGTGTTTCCTCTCATGATTTCTTCCTGTTGACTACAGAGTGAGATCTTTCCACTCCTGTGCAAGACTTGCTGATTAGGGGCTGGGAGCCAGTAACATGGAAAGCTGTTATGTGACAATTCGTTAAAAAGCGCTATACAGATCATTTTTAATTGAAAAGTTGTGTTGAGTTAAAAAATCCATTTGGGAAAACAGCAACCATGAAAAATCCCTGCAGCTACTTACAGGCTGTGCAAGAGCGAAAACCTTTCACATAGTAAGAGTCTTTTGTGATTTGGGGATTTTGTGTGCATGTGAAAGACAAATTGGAAGGACGTGCAATGTCAAATAAAACAAATTCAAAAAAACATGTCAGGCTTTTTTGCTGTTTGATTAAAAAAACTCGATCTAATTTTTCAGGACTAATCTATGATAAATCTGTCAGATATAACACCATTTTGTTTATTTTTGTTTTGTAAGCTGCAAACTTACCCCTTCATTCCTTTGATAATCAAGCATGCTTTTAGTTTGCTAAGACTAAAACTCGGGGGTAACAATTTTCAAATTTCCGAGCAAAAAAAAAAAAGATTCACTCGACCCTTACTCAAATGCTTTTCTCCGAGTGAGACTTTTATTTTTTTTGCTAGTTTACAGCATTAGCTAATGGGGTTAAGTTGTGTAACCACAGTGACAAAGCATCTGAAGAAAAAAAAAATATTCAAGATTAACACAGTCGAACATAATGCAGTTATATCCGAGTCGTCAACACATTATAATTATATAACATCCGCATTAAAACATTTATTAGAATTCTGATTAGTAGTTGTACTTGTATAGTTTTATGTCACAAATGTTGCCAGCTTGTGCGCAGCCTGCCATCACGTTAGCCGTGCCACTAAAGTAAAAACACGCAGACAGGACGCAGCTTAAATGCTGCATGATTACCTTTACAGCGGTAAAAATATGCTGCTATTATTATTATTATGTGTCACTTACTTTTATGCCGCCACTTGTTTTTAATAAATTCCTGACAAAGTGCCCTCCTGCTACAGCGAAGCGCCGTGTGACGGCCGCCATGTTGTTTACGAATGTGCTGACGTCATCCAACACGCGCCTTCTGATTGAACCTTTAAGAAAAGGATTTTTGTATTTTTGTACACTCTTTTTCCTCACAAAGTTTTGCTTTGTCATATAGAGATGTTTTATTTGGTTTTCATAGCTTTTCTAAAGAAGACAAAGACCAATATTATTTGACAAACTTATTTATTTTTCTTGCAAATTTTTTTTTACACAAATGTAAGTGTCAAGGTGCTAAGCCCTACTTTCCCGTTTTCTGTAAGGACATCAAATCCTACCTGGAAACTCTTCTTACATCCAGCAACTCCAAAGCCAGTGTGTCATTCCCGTAATATTTTCCTGATTTTGTAAGCTGTATTTGTATTCTCATTTGTACTCACCCCGGCATTGTTTTTTTTTTTTGTTCTGTATGTTCCCTACAGCATTAAAAAATTAAAATAAAAAAAAAACTACTCGAAAAAAAAAAAACCCTTTAAGAATTACGTCAGGAAACCACGTGGTGCTGCTTGAACGTTTATGACCTGTGTCGAATGAGCCATATTTCCACTAGTGCTGTGCGATACTGCAAAATTTGGTATCGATCCGCGATACCGATACCGATACTTTTTAATAATTAAGGTGGATGTGTCATCAAATTGCTAAATCTGAATGAATTTTCATGACGTTTAAGTGTTTTTGTGAGTTTTCCTTTGCATTATTATTTCATTTTAAAAACCCGACCAGAATTTGAGTTTCTAGGTAAATAGAAAAAGCTTTATCATAATAAAAGTCGTTGCGCAGAAACAATAGAACAGAAACAATTTTTTTCCACATACATTAAAATCTTCTCAAATGCTTAAATACAGAGTGCACAAAATTGTCACGTGAGAACAAAATGAAAGGAATTATTTTTTTCAGGTAGAGTGTTTAGCAACTACAATACAAAAATGTAATAGAAATTCTCTCTCCATTGCACTTCTTTTCTTCTAATTGGTTTTCTTAAATAAAAAAAGTGTACAAAATGATAACTCCACAACAAATACTAAAAAATACTTAAATTCTTTTTTTCCAGTAGAATGTGTATTCAGGAAATACAAAAAAAAACAAAATTGCTCCTTTCAGAACACTTCTTTTCTGGCTTTGAATTTGATTATCAAAAATCAAAAAAACAATTTGTTGTAAAAACAATAAATAAGGTGTTCTCTCTGACTCTCCGTTTCTGTAGCTCTGCATTTTCTTTTGTATGGTTTTTCATATGTTTATATAAATTTGTTGTGTTGCCGCTGTATCTTACGGCCTTTTTACAAATTACACAACTTGCAGTTGTTTCATTTTCGAAATGAAAATACAACCAAACGGCGCTCCTTTTCCTCTCTGCCATTACTCTCTCCTCCGTGTCTGTCGTGTGTGTGAGTGCTGCTGGCCGCTCGTTAGCCTGGCGCTGCTAAGTCATGTGACAGTACAACATTAAGAGGGGGATTAAAGTCACAGCTGCAATTACACACACACAGCGCATGGGTCTGCCCAGCGCCGCTGAGTCACGTTGATGTGTGAGGAGCAGTATTTCTACCGGCAAGTTTACTTTCAGTTGGAACGAAAGTTGGAACGTTGGAGCGGCACTGAAAGTAGAAGAGCAAAAGTATCGATCCCATCGTGCTAGTATCGATCCGATACCGATTCCAACTTGGTATCAATACTATCGATATTTTGGATCGATCCGCCCACCACTAATTTCCACATCAATACGACCTAAAACACAAGCCACTGCTCATATCGATGTGACCACAAAGCCACTTTTCTCCAAAAATATCATTGGTACCCGCCTGAAGTTTGCCCAAAAATATGGCCCTTACAAAAACAAAATGTGTGGGGCAAACCTGTGATTTATTTGTGGCACACGTGTGGCAACATGTTCTGGAAAACTCCAGGGTCGCCAACTCCTCACACAATGAGCGTGAGACACACGCATCTGACTGTCTTCACACGCTCTCACGCCACACCTCCGATTTCTCACGCTGAAAATCTATTTTATCTATCTCGGCTGGGCTGCCCACTGCGTCGGGCCAAACACCACTTGCGATCCATCAATTATGCCTTACGCACGGCTGGACAAGCAGAGAGGTGTTCCCTCCTGTGCACACTCCTCTATGGCTGCACTCGTCAGCAGCTCCCAACCCAGCTCTACACCTCCAGCTTCATGACTTTTCAACAGCAACAATGTTCTAATCAAGACAGAAAACAGCAGAACTGTCTGAGCTTGGTTTTGTAGTTCCAGTCTACAGGCGTGATGTAACCCTGCTGATTACTGATAGACTGTCACCTGTCAAACAACCAATCATGTTTTAGAAAAGGGGGAATAACATCCCACAGATTTGAAAGTAACCTTTAACGAGAACCTTGATAGAAATGTAGTGAAGTAAAAATACAGTATTTGTCTTTAAAATGTAGTGAAGCGAAAGTCATAAGTTTCCAAATAAAATACTACTCAAGTGAAGTACAGATACTCAAAAACTCTACTTAAGTACAGTACTCAAGTAAATGTATTTAGTTGCTGTCCACCTCTGGTCAGGAGGATTTTGTAAGAATGCTTTGTGGTGGGAGGAAACCAAAATAGAGCTTTGGTTTTGATGGTTGAGTGTTATATTCGTAGAGGAAGATGCTGCATTCCAGCAGAATAACATAATCCTGCCTGTGAAGCATGGTGGTGGTCGCATCGTGGTTTGGGCCTGTTTTGCTGAATTAGGGTCAGGAGAGCTTGCCATTACTAATCATTATAGGATAAATTAATACTGACTTATACAAACCAATACAAATGGAAAATGTCAAGGCTTCTGTTTGTGTACTGAATGTCTAGAGAACATGGGTCATGCAGCAAGACAATTTAACATTTAGTAGAAACGGTAAGTTGTAGTAGTTTTCCCTGCCTGAACATTTCCTCTGGCATTTAGTGAGCGGCTATTTGTGATTGTGAACACAGCACGGCACACAGTGCACCACAACCAAATGTGACCTCTGCATTTGACCCGTTTGTGAATGAGCAGTGGGCAGCTTACATGAGCAGCGCTGGGGACGGTATCTTGCTCATGGATACTTCAGTGGTATCTTTATCGGTTCAGGATTTGAATGAGTAACTTTCCGATCACAGGGCGAATTCTCTAACTGTTACACGACCAGCTGCTCTATTTATAGTGCTTCCTTAAGCCTAGGGATGCACCGATCAGATACGTGGATCGGATATCGGTCCGATAATGACTCACATACAGTAGCCGGATCGGGTATCGGTGGCATTGAGCCGATCTCTCGAGCCAATATGTAAATTATGTAAAAAACAACAACAACTCTGCAAGCCAATAAAACACAGTGTTCTTATCATTTCTAGTAGTTATATCTACAGTGCCAGCAATTTTATACTACATAAAGCTTAAGAAGGGAATTCTAGTTGTTGTTTTTTTTTAATCAGAAATGACTAATTTCAAGATTGGGTCTGCACATCAAACTTTGACAATTCTCAGTAGTACAGGGCGTTCTGAACACAACAACATAAAGCATGTATGGCTAACTTCTACACAAACACTACAATAAGCCTATAAACAAGGTAAAGAAAATGCCCCAAATTCTCTTGGGGCTGTAATGGTTAAAAACTGGTATTGGATCGGTACTCAGGATCGGCCGATAGCCAATGCCTAAGTATTGGTATCAGAACTGAAAAAGTTGGATCGGTGCATCCCTACTTAAGCCTATGAACTGCCATTTAGGGTGTGATCTTTATATGCAATAACAGCTTTAACATGATTAAAACCAGCACTCATACAATTCTTAAATTTACTTTTTTCCCACCAATTGTAAATGACCCACTTTTTCTTGTTTAAGTTGCTCTTTATCAAATATTTAACATGCATTTATGTAAAACATTTATATTAATAGCTATCTCTGTACTTCATATTTGTTTTTTTCCCTTTTAATACAGTCTATTTCTCAACTAGCATAGTCTAAGGAATGAAACAAGTTTACGTATCCATATATATTGTTCTTGCAGATGAATCTTTATACAAAATTATCTGATATGCCTGATAATTTTTTTTTATATGGTGCAAAATTTTATGAATAGTTAAAGACAAATGTTGGCATCCAACACTAAACTTCCTTAAAACATGGATGGAAATGGCTTTTAAGCAAAACCTTTCACCTTCCACACAGAGATACATATGTCTCATGTCAACTAAAACCCAACCATGAATGACTTAAGATTTAAATATTTTCTTCACAGCATGTAAACAATATAATCAATCTCAACTTGAAAGATAGGTTTAAAAAGTTTACTCCAAAGTTTTAATTTTTAGAGCAAATAATGTGTAATGAATGAATACAAACAAAACTTCTTCACAAATCCCTGATTGTGTATTTACAGAGTGAAGTTCTTGACCAGTTTCCCCTCACAATGTTCTACATTAAACAAAAACACACAGCATTCCTTTGCCACGGCAAAAAAGGTATACATTGAACACATGAAAAAGTAAGGGAAATAATTTGGCATAGAAATTGTTATTCAACGTTAAACACATACAGATTAAAAAACCCTAACATTAATCCTTTTCACTATATCAAAGACTGATTAATGGGCATGTTTACTGCCATGACTACGGCGGTGATCACAGACAGACCTTTATGTCCATTAGCTGGCATTTGGTTGAAAAATTCAACAGGATACTGAAACACATCATGAAAGACTGCAGCCACATCATCCATCTCTGTTCTGAAAAGTCCTCTGAAGTACTCCCCTGCAAAGGGAAGATCCCTGTAGTGCATATTATACAGTCCATACTTGACCCACGCTGAACCAAGTCATGACTCGGGGACCACTGGCTGGCTGGGGGTTCCGCTGCGTGTGCGTAGCTGGGACTGGGCGATGTCAGCCAGAGCGCTCTGGATTTTCTCCAGCAGTAGATCTCCTCTGTACACCACGTCTTCCAGTCGTGCCGCCGCCTCATGGTTCTCATCCTCCAACTGCCTCAAGCTAGCAGCCTGCCAAAAGAGAAAGAGATAAAAGAATTCACATTTGTGAATACTGTTATATGTATTGTAACTGTGTTATATCGAATCATAATTAACCTCTTTTCATTTACAGCATTTAGCCAACACTCTTATCCAGAACGACTCCCATTTCCTAATTTCAGGGAAAGATTCCCTGGAGGCAAGCAAATATCAGGATGTTTTTACAGCACTCTTTGCAGTGTATCTCTCACAGACGTTAATTTTAATTTATTTTATATATACTTATATACTGTATCCTACTAAACTACTTCAAGCATCTCAGTACTGGGCAGATTTCAGAGACGTGCACAAACAGACCAACAACCATTTTTGTGCATAATCACTGATATTCTGCACAAAGAGGATGGAAAGAAATCCTCAGACATTGAACCGTCAATAGCTGAATACATTTTAAAAGATGATAATGGACGAATTTCTTATGAAGCTAGATGGGTTGCATGAGTGTCAACAGATGTAACAGTTACGTCGACCTACCTGCAAAGCAGCAGTGGATTCTTCACTAGGCAGAGAGTCAATCAACACATCAACATCCTTTGCTGTCCTCGCAATCAAGGCTGCAAAAAGCTGTGCATACTCTGAGGCAAAAGGCAGTCACCTATTAATCAATACGCCCAAATCTGTACTATCAGTGTAAGAACAAATGAGATTGGAGAGTGAGGTGAGAAGTGTGCTGATGTTAGGGTTAAAGTTGTTACTATGTCTGATGAGAATCCTCCTTTACCTTCTGTGGGGTTGGAGGGCTGCTCCTTGTTAATGGCCGTCTGGATGTTGGAGAATGAAGCGGGTGGTGCGCACTGCTGCAGCACTCCAATAGCATTACAGAACTGATCGGCCAGCTGGAATAGTTTAAAAGATAGATGGAGAATAGAGTTAGAATAAATAGATATAGAGTTAGAATAAATAAATAAATCACTACTCAACATGCCCATGGTGCAAGAACACACATTGGCACCTTCAGTCAATGTAGCTTCAGTCGAAAAGGCCAGATAGCAGATAAACTTATGTTGTTAATGAGTATTTTTATCAGCCACAAGGACAAATATTTTAAAATCTCCCCCACTAATGGTAATTTAGGGAGGTGTTACTGGTTCTTCCGCCACAAAAATAGTGTGTTTTTTTTCCTTCAGGAGCTTTTGTATAGTGCTGCTGCTGCAGCCATCTAAACTTTGCAAAGTGAACAAAACAGCTTTTTTTAAAATCTTCTATTCATTTTAAGTATTCCCCTACTTGCGAAGTCTAGCTTGTGTCTTTTGCACAAACATCATATGCTGCTTTACAAATGTTTGCACATACACTGAAACATTGTACACATAAATAGCCAAATATAGTATCTGTCATATTATAACCTTCTACCTCCTGCACATCCAATGTAAAATGTCAATTTGCACCTGTTTAAATGTTTGCATATTTGCACACATACTGAACATTGTACTTGGAAATAGTCCGGATATAGTATCTGTCTAGTATAACTCTACCTCTTGCACACTCAGTGTAAATGTCAATTTCAACCTGTTAAGAATACTGCATCCTGACTTGACAAACATGTTTACCTCTATGTCTGTCTCCCCTGTCTAGTCTAAAATGTATATTGTATGTTGTCTGGTTTTAAAATGTATATTGTTTAATGTATATTTTAGTATTTTACTTATTTATTGTTTATTCCATGTGCCTAGTCGTGCCACTGCCTATTTATTCTCTGTTCTACTGTTCTTTGTTTGTTTGCACTGGAAATAACCTGGAGCCACGTCGTCTCGTCTCTCTATGTATCTGTACAGTATATAGCAGAGATGACAATAAAGTTGACTTTGACTTTGACTAGAGTACTTGGAAGCTTTTACACTAATGGTTTTCAGTGACCAATGGAGACTTTCAAAAAAACAATCGCTTGATCAATTGACTGGTGTTTACCAATGAAGAGAGGAAAAAGGGCTAAACATTTACCCAGCATTCAAGGAATATTTGTAACAATTATTTCAAAGGCTGAGGAAAATCAAAATGTTGCTCCAAAAGCAAGGAATTGATTCAAATGAATGACTTCACTGGCTGCCATAAGCAACTCTAATCATAATTTCTCTTTAAACGTTACTCAAAACACTAAGCTGTCTTATTATTAACATATAGACTGACAGTGGATGTAGGGCCAGAGTCTCACACCAGGAACTCTGACTTGTTGGGAAATCACATCACATATCTCCACAACATAAACTTCAACTGAAGCTGAACTTTTTCTGGCTGCCTTTCCAATGTCCAGCAACACAACACATTTAATATACATACTGTAGATCTAACATGCATAGTGCAGAAAAAAAAAACATTAAAATATGTAATTTTTATATTTAACTTAAGAGGAAAGCCTTTGATGATTACAATGTTTACATTGGCTTTACACGTTCTCAACTTGGCCACTTTCATTATTAATTTATATTATTAATAAATGTATTCTACAGCTCTGAAGTAAGAAAAAACTCTAAACCCTACAGTGGTCTGTATGTAACGTATACTTATAGCTGCTGAAAAATCTCAATAACCGATGAGTTCCTCTTCGTTGTTGTCATTTTTTACTAGTTGTCTTACCCTCATCTAATGATGCATTTGACAAAAAAAACTTTATTTTAGTACAACCAATACATAAAAAGAAAAAAAAATCACCATTTACAGAACAGCAGATTAGCCAGTTTAAATAATGATGTCTCAGGTTTAGTCTGTAACCTGTGTTTTCTACCGCGGTTTCGTGGGCTCCGCGCAGACTTTACGCTTACATTTAGCCTGACTCCGAAATAACTACTGGGTTCCTATTAAGGTGAAGCAAAATCTGTCTGTCCCGGAGAATTAAATACGGATCAACATTCAATATTTAACTTACGGAATTGACCGCATCCTGAAGCTGCGTTAGTCTGTCGGCCATATTGTATGGTCTGAGGTGCTCCGGGGCCGGTGACGGCGAACTGACGCCGCCGCCCGCCTGGAGGACTTATAGCACGGAGCTCCGCCTGTCACGTGACCGCCGTTTAGTCACATGAGTGGCGGCCGACCCCCTAATTCACATAACAATGGTGAAAAGCTGGGCATTAACATTAAGTGGTCACTTCTTCATGGAAACTCCCAGAGCCATTAAATATGTACGGTATCGGCAATAGTATTGTGACACACAACTTTTGGTGCAGAAGGAGTGATAATATGGTTTGACTTTTCACAGATTAATACCAGTTAAAGGAAACCATTATGCTTCAGCATACCGAGGCATTGTGTGCATTTACTCTTTCTGTTTTATTTTGGCTCGATTCACAAAGCAAGGGAAGGAAGAGTGGAAGCTTTTTTTTTGCTGCAAAGTGGGGGCCAACTCCATGCTGTTGCCTTTGTATTTAGAATGGGCTGTCATAAAAGCTCCTGTCGGTGTAATGGTAAGGTTTATGAATGATTAAATAAACCTTCATGTAATGAATAAAAAATGCCGCTTCAGTGTTTTTCCTAATTATCAAAATTCACCCATTACCACTAGTTGCTCTGTGTGTGTTTATTTATGATCCAGTCTGTTTCGGAAGTTCTCTACTTTTCTGCTTCAGTATATTGAATTGAATTGAATGTCTTTATTGTCATTGTCACAGGTACAACGAAATTGAAAGTGGTCTCCGGTCAGTGCATCATAAAAATAAAAATACTTAAGGTGCTAAAATATCTATAAGAATGCATAAGAATAAATATACCTCATGCGCTATATACACACAGACATCATACACCCATTCAGCCGAATATAAGTCGAATTCTTAATACAGCCATTATGACATTTACTTCTCAAGTCTACGTTCATGTCTATCTACGTGCATTCACTGGGTTCTATTACACTGCACATTGTTTAGGCTTCCCAAACATAAACTGTTTATTTGGAGTATATTTGTCTATATGTGTTATTACGTTAGCTTGGCACTTGTTCATATTTATTTACTTTTGTTGAAGTTTAATGACCGATTAAGGGCATGTTTCACTTCATATTGTACTTGCATAACTGGATACGTGGCAAATAAAGAATCTTGAATCGTGCATGTCTTCTTACAGTCTAATCATGTGCTTTAGTACCTGATGAATTTGCTGGTAATGTAACACTTCGTTCGAAGCCTTTCTGATTATGTAGTCTTCCATTAATGTGCATTAAATTTAAAATGGTATTCTGTCCTTAATTTGTCCACTTTCTTGACATCTTAAAATGTTTGTGTTTTTTTTGGTGAAATTTACTTGAAAGAATGTATTCGTTCTACTGTGATAACATTATTTCTTACAGACGAGAACGATACCTAAATTGCTAGTATGTAAAATGTGAAATACCGGATTATTCCACATTTTAAAGGTAATTTAGAATTTTAGTAAAATGTACCAAAGAAAGTATACAACGATAATGTTAATGATAAGCACAGATGTAAATGTACAGATACCATTAATATTTTTTTGGGCAAATATAACACTTTTATTTTGACAGTGCTGTGTTTGGCGGGCCTGGCGCATCCTCGCTGTGACGAGCGCAGGCTTTGAGGCGGAGCGGTTTTCGTGCGCTCGGCGCTGTCACGGCCACGGTCGGCAGTGTCGCATTTTCACGGCGCTTGCCAGAGCTCACGGTGCAGACGACAGCGAGCTCTCAAACCATGGACTTGTTGTGTGTTACTGTGTGTAGGTTGTTGAGCTAAAGCACGTTTCTGCCTGCGGATGAACATGTTGCGGACCAGGAGCGGACCCTCGGCTCTCGTCCTGCTGCTCTTGAGCGTCGCCTCTCTCCGCGCTCAGGATGAAAGTAAGTTTCTCTTGCGAACGTATTTGCGTTGTACAGATTTCCACTAAAAGCAGGCCCTAAATTCGCGCGGAAAATCAGCACAATTGTGAACATCACGAGTTTATTCCCCAGAGAATATGAGGGCAGTTAACCTCACTTACTGTTGTTGATGTCTCTAGCTGGACTGAAGTCAAAAATGAAAATCGAAACAGCTCAGAAAAGATCTCAATCTCTACGTGAACCCGCTCGTCAACATCATTGTATTAATATCTGTTACAAGTCTTCATTTCTCTAAAGACTGGAAGTTATGAAAAAGATAGGAAACTGTTTGAGATAAGTGTTTGTTGTACAGGATTATGCGCTCAAATGAAGTTTCGGTTGGCCAGGGTATGCAGATACATATCTTGTCATTGGAAGATATGTTTTCATACTTTTTAAGACTGCAGTCATCTTAACCATGAGGTGCTAAATCTGGCTCCAGTTTAATCTCTTAGTCGTTGGTCTTGGTGAAGGCTGTCAGAATCTAGTAATATCAGTCATAAATGTTCATTAATGTATATTACTTGAGTGACAGTCCTTTGTTACTGTGCACAAGTGTTAATTTGAGTACTTTGTACTTGGGCACGTTATGAACATTAGCAACATTGACTCTCTGCTTGACTGCAGTGCTAGTAAGAAAGTACCAGGCTTTTTACTCCCATTTATTGCTTTAGTTTACATTTCGTGCTTTTGCTTACTCCTTTTGTTTTCAGTGAGTTTAAGTTTGACATTTGGAAGTGATCTCTTCAATAATTGTAGTAATGAACACGCAAATTCCAATCTTCTGAACTCTTAGTTAATTGGGAAAATGTAAATAGCTTAGAAGAAGAGTTTCTGATAAAAGGGGTTTTGCTTATTCCGGCAAAATACTTAAGTACTGTTCATGTTAAATGCTTTATTACTTTTACTTTTACTGTTTCTTGGCTTGTCAGAGGCGTGTTTGACACTGACTGTGCAAAATCCTGAATAGAATTCATACAGCTAAGCATCCTCCGGTTACTTTGTTGCAGTGTGGGAGGTTATTTGTGCCGCTTTCCGATTCTTATCGCGGTTGGAAGTGCAGGTCGTACCAAAAATGGTAGCAGATCAGATATAACTTAAATTTCAGTTACTTCGACAGCAGAATAGTAATTGTTTAGTTACAGTATAGTGTAGAAGTATTTTATAATAGCCACCTTTATTGTATGTAGACCCTTCTGAGTGCTTTGTGAACCAGAAGAAATTAAAAAAAAAATTAATAAGTTAAAGTTAAGTTGGTTGGTTGTACGATGGCTTTTAGAATCTAAATTCCATTGGCCAACATTTGTTGGTTGTGTAATGCTTTTTAAGCACAAGAAATATTCAAAGTGGAAATGTTTTAGTTCTTTTGGCTACTTTACTAATCATGTTGTATGTTGTGTGGTGAACAACTTAAATCAACAGCTGCTATTTAGCTAAATTACTGCCGGTTGAGTTATTAACTTTTCCAAACCTGATAAAAGTACAAATCAACCTCTAGAATCAAGAATATGAACTTGAAAGCTTTCTGGTAAATGCTCAGAACATTCTGCATTAAGAGGATTTTTTTTGAATGTTAAGTATAAGAAGTGTTGTTTAATTAACATAAGAATGCAGTTATTCTGGTAGCAAGGGGAAGTTTGTTCCGTCCCTGAGGACCAGGACTGAGAAGAGTCTCGATGAATGTCTTCCTCATGTTTTGATGTGGTTTGATCTGTGGCTGAGATGCAGCTTCATGTTTGCCTTTGAAGGCAAGTGGTAGGTCTTTGAATCTAACATAGTCAGCCACAGGGAGCTAATTAAGCTACAGCATTTACATTTTACACTTTAGTAGCATTTAGTATAAACTTATCCAGAGTGACATCCTGGTTACAGGGGCAGTCTCCCTGAAGCAATTTGGGGTGAAGGGTTTTGCTCAGGGAACCAGTGATGCTAGTGCTGGAGATAGGATTCAAAGCCACAGCCTCTTGGTCCAGAGGCATCTTAACCACTACGCCATTCTACGTCGGTTGAAGTGGTCTATTCAACTTGGAGAAAAAAGGCCATTAAGTAGTAGTTCTCATTTAGAGAGGATAAGGGACTGGGGGATTTACCGAGCAGCATCGGTGGCGTGCCCCTAATAATTAGAATGTTACTTCTGAAAAGCACATTTCATCTCTGAACTGTTTTGGTCATCTCTAGCCGTTTAAGGAAGATTTAACAGTGCTGATTAATTTTAATTCTTGATAAGACAAATACATTGAACCTGATTGATTTACGGGGCAGGACAGACGGACGTATCCAGAGAAAGGAGGGGAATTTGAGAAGTATGAGGTTAGGATTGTTGAATTGTCTCTACGTCTTCAGGAAGAACACAGATTGTGACATCAAAAGTTTTCTTCATCCTCAAGTTTACCACGTTTTTTATACAGAACAGGAAAAAAAAAACAGTTGGAAATATCTGTTAAGCTTTGCCAAGGGTCATGTCCAAATCTATGGGGAAGTGTATATTTCTAGCTTGCTATGAGGAAGGCAGGATGAAGACATCTTAACTGTTATTGCAGTTTAAATCCAGGCATATTGCTTCGACCTAAGCTGCCCTCAGAACTCCTGTTTATTTTGCAGATCAATTTCATACAGCAATTGGACAGATTTATGCATAAAAAGGAGATGACTATTATTAAATAGTGTTGGTGTTGGTGGCCTAGTGGGAGGACACTCGCCTTTGGACCAAGAATCTGACCTCTGGCGTTACCAACACTGGGTCCCTGAGCATGACCCTTAAGCCTTAAGTTGCTCTCAGGGGAACTGTCCCTGAAATTAGGAAATGGAAGTCGCTCTGGATAAGAGCGTCTGCCGAATGCTGTAAATGGAAATGTAAATTTAAAAAGCAATGCAAAAAATGGACGTTTTCTTTTCTCTTAACATTGTCAGAGGGAAACAGAGACCAATACCAGCTCCTTGTTGTTTCAGTGAATTCTTTTGTGTAGATCCATCATGCCTTGTTGAAGAGAAGTGACACTCGCCGGCAGTTTTATAACTGGATGACTGGATGTGGTTAATGGAGCCCATATACTGGAAGAGTAAAACTCGGACCTAATCTCATTTAGACTGTAATGCAGGTCAGGGCACATTCGTGTCTAAGACATCACGTTCTTTGTCTGAAGCGTCTCTCGGTACAGTAAGCGAGAGCTTAAAAAAACACATAGCAAAGGTTAAGGGTCGTGCTCGTGGGCACAAAGTTTGTGGTACTCGAGGTAGTGTAGAGCTGGATTAACCTCTTAAATCACAGCCACAACTGATTATAAAAATCACAGTTTGTTTCACACATGAAGGTGAGAGTCGAAGTATATGTTGATTCTCACTCACTTTACGCCTCTTTGTGTGGGATTTGAACATTTGTGTCTAATATTAAACCATAACATGTGACGGTGTTGTTAATGAATGATGTGTTTCTGTATCAGACCAGGTGGTGTTCTCTCTGGGAATGTTCCAAAACGTGAGCGTTCCCGTGAACGGGAGCGTGCAGGTGGTCGTGTCCCGAATCCCTACTGAAGTATCCTTCATCACGCTACAGTTTCACACTCAACACCACAATGCTACACTCTCTATCTCAAGGGTGAGAGACTCTGGAGCACACACTTGCCACGTCACTGAACAAACAGCTTTATTTAAATAACGACTTTGGGGGTGGAGAGGGGACTGTTACATACCAAGTTCGGTTTAGCTAACCAAATGCCGAACCACTTTCTGACACTTCCTTTCTCGCGCATGCAACACCCACTAACCCACAAAAACACACTTGTGACGGCCGTGCACACGGCTGAGTAACGTACAGTAGAGTGTTTGTGAGAAGGCATGCTGGCTCCTGCAAGTAGGCCTGTAGCATCATGTGACTGCTTAATCACAAGATCTGCTTCTTACATCAGCCCACTTGGCACGCACAATTCAGAAGTTTGTTCTAAAAAGAAAAAAAGCTGATTGCCTCGGCCCACATTTTTACACCAGCAGTCAGACAGATACGTACGTGTCAAGCCGTATCGCAGTGTGTGCTCTCAAATGCTGTAGATCCAGTACTGCCGAGCAAAGTCCTATACATTGCCCAATTATTTCCACTGACCTCTGGTTATTGGAGCAGTATGTCCTTAGCCTTGCTTGTGTGTATAATTGTGTGTGTGTGTGTGTGTGCTGCAGCTCCCAGCGTATGGGTTATCACTGACGGCGGTGGATTCCGGCCTACTGTTTCCCCTGGCTTCTGCTCAGTCTTCTCTCAGCTGCTACTTGCTGGCTCCTGACGGTGACCCAGTTGCAGGCGCTGGCGTTATATTGCCCTACACCAGCACTGGTAAGGCAGCACGTCTCTTACATCCGTTTTATTTTTTCCCAAATTCCATTTTTTCCGTTTGTATTCTTCTGAATTCCGTCTTTTACGTTATTATCATATTTATTCACCTAAAAAGTGTCTAATTATGGAGTGGATGGAAAAAAAAGAAAAATAGAAAATATGTCACATTAAATGACTGTTATTCAACTTCAACAAAGTGCTGGGGTTCAGCAGAACATTTACTGCTTTGGTAAAACATTTACCTGTAAACAACAAAAAACATTCTTTTTTTTGTGCAAAACAATACATTTCTGATGTGAGTTTTTGACCGTAAGTGGTCGTCACGTGTTCTTGCAGTTGCCCTATGGTCCTGTGGCCCTATCTATGGAGCCCTGTACGTGTTATCTGTTGAGGCGGGACTCAGCTTTCCACACACACAAACGCACAGACACAGAGGGGGAAACATCAACGGTCAGCTATGGCGAAGAGGCTCGCTGAAACACAGAAGTCCTCAGAAAAATGACGGAATTTGACTATTAGTGCTACGTTTAGAACAGAACAATACCCAAATGAGTTTTATGAATCGGGAGAACAACTCTTTTGTAAGTTTTGCCAGCACACGATAGACTTCGTGTGCTGGCAGAACTTACAAAAGAGTTGTCAGCCATAGCTGACCGTTGACGTTTTCCCCTCTGTGTCTGTGCGTTTGTGTGTGTGGAAAGCTGAGTCCCGCCTCAACAGGTAACACGTACAGGGGGCTGCAGCGGCCAAAATTGATTGGAAACCATTGCTTTGCTTTGTCCACACACCGATATCAGCGAATTATACGACATTCCGCGTTTTGCAACGGATTCCATTTTATTTGTTGAATTCCGCGTTTTCCACATCGCAGAAATCATAGGGCCCTAGATGCCCCGATCTGATACGTGGAATGGATATTGGTCAGATAACCACTCAAATATTGGTGGAATTGGGCCGATCCATGGAGCTGATCTGTTCAATTAAATAGTAGGTTTTTCTATGTTTGTGTATGAGCACAGTTCGTTATGCATCGGAAGTGGCAGTGCGATGAAGCTGGTTTATTGTTTGACATTCTCGCTAATTCCTACATATTGATATGACAATGAGCAGAACAAGAAACACACAAATCACACGATTGTACTGTTTAATTTCCTTAACAACACCAACTCTCGCTCACATTCTCTGGGTTCCTGATGGTTTCAGCGCCGTAGAATTAGGGACCAGCACAAAATTACACGACTATATTTAAACGAAGAATTTTTGAGATGTAATTTTAATAATACATAATTTAGCGTATACATATGGGTGTGTAATTATTACATTGTTTTAGTTAGGAGAACAGTATTAAAGTCTCGTCCTTACAGAGAAACACACAACTTATACAACTGGTATCAGATCGGTTCTCGGGATTGGCCAACACCCAAAGCCCAAGTATCGGAACTGAAAGCATTGCATCAGGGCATCCCTAGTATAAATCCAACCCTCACTTTTTCAACCGTACAAATGTTTTTTTTTTGCGTCAGATGGTTGTAACAAGTTTAAAGCAGTAGATATGCCCTTTCTATTTTAAGTTACGATGAATTTATGGCTTATGCAAAAGTGAATGTGATGCTCAATTTGTGCTGCTTTGTAGATCCTGTCCCTGGGGCCTGCAATCTAGAGTTTCCTTTGGAAAACGATCCAAACATCTACCTGCGTTACAACCTTTTTGAAACCGTTATTCGCTTTGCTCCAGCTAACATTGGATTTTCGAGGTAGGCCATGCTCGTTAAACAACTTCTGTGAGATTAAATCCATTTTCTACACCTACGTATACACCTGCTTCCCTTGTGTCCTATTGGTTGACCAACATCAGCTTCCTAGTTTACTGTTTGCTCCTATGTGGTCACACGTCTTCTGCTCTTTAACCCTCTTCCGTCTCTTTCCTGCTTGTTCTCTAAGAGGGGCAACCCCTCCTGCCTGTGATGTGAGCACAGGCTCCGGGTCCCGCTGGAGGCTGGAGTACGATGTGTACCAGTACTTCCTCCCCGAGAACGACCTGTCGGAGCAAAGCCTCATCAACGGCGTGGAGAGATTTGCCACGGTCTCCAGCATGGCCCAAAACGGCAAAAAGGTAGTTCGCGCGTTCTGACATTTTATTAAAACGCTACGAATCCAGATCCTGACTTAAGGCGTATTCACACCAGGAAAGTCCGTTAGTTCGCTTGCTTTGGTCTGGACCAAATGTTTATTTATTTTTTTTCTTTGGTGCACTTCCCTTTCACATTGTAGGCCTTGCAAGAGGAGCAGAATTCGTAAAACAAAACCACGTGTGTGCTAAGCTCGTTCAACCGTTGGACAGAAACGTGTGGGGTGGGGTAAAGCGGGAAGCCCCACAACTGAAAGTACACAATCAGGTCCGGTGCTAGCCATTTGGGTGCCCTAAGCACACCAGCTTCATTTGAAATATGTCGTCATTATGATAATTATGATTATGGAGATTAATCATTAGCCGATTTATTTTGGTACCCTCTCCGGCACTTGGTGCCTTAGACGCGCTGCGTGATGCGCGTTACGGAAGCGCCGGCCCTGAACACAATCATGGAGATTTTGCTTGCCGTTCTCCTTGTCCTTATAGCGATATGGTTAATACAGTGACATAAGTTTGCAGAAGTGTTTGAGTGTCAAAAGCGTTTGATGGAACGTCAGTTTTACATTAGGATGTTAGTAATTTTGCAAAGGCCAAGACGTGCTGCAAAACGGCTGTGAAGGAGAACTCCCCTCGGAGCTCCACGTTAACCCACGCCTCATTTCTAGCACTGACTGTATACGTCCTGTGTGTGTTGTGTAGTTATTAGAGATGTAGCTGATCCGATATGTGGATCGGTATCGTCCGATAACGGGCTCAAACAGCTGGATCAGGTATCGGTGGCATTGGGCCGTTCTATGGAGCCGATCTGTAAATGCGTGTACACTCAATTCGTTGTGCATGGGAAGTGGCACTGCGGTAAAGTAGAGCTGAAACGATTGTTCCAAAAACTCGAATAATTCTATTACAAAAAAATTTCTAGAATCGAAGCTTCGTTTAATTCATTGTACTCGCTAGAGCAGCTCCGCTTGTATTTCACACAGACGCTTAATAGTGATGCACAACTTTTTCAGTGGCGCGATCAAGACACGTCCTGATCCCTCTGTATGTGAAAGGATTTGTGAGATGTTCCGTCACTAAAACAGAAGTAAATGCATAAAAGCGTATAAATGATATTTTTCGCGATGTAAACACGCGCTGTGTTAATGCCCGCGAGCATGAGCGCCGTTACTCGCTAAAACGCCCCATTTCGGTCAAAATGTCGCCTTTATTACAGACACAAACCATATTTTAGCTGATAAATAACCACAACAACCAGCGTTCTACTCACAGTTCTGCCGTTTACTTAGATTTTCCATCGTTTATTCTGGAACGCCTCCAACGCTTCATTGTGACGTGGCTTCGGAGGACGTGCGGAGGATTGTGTGAAATGTAGTTCTCTGCAAAAGCAGCTCATTTTATAGGCCAAATTGGTTCAAAATGACAAACTTCAGTATTTTATTTTCAATTGATTAAATGTTTTTCAATTTTATTATGTTATAGTGTAATCAATAAGAAATATTTGGCATATACATGTGTGTAATTATTATGATGTTTTAGTTAGGAAAACTAAAAATATGTTTCAATCAAGCATTTCCTTAAGCATAACAATAATCTCAGTCACGTATTCAGACATTTTAAAGCATTATTTTATGTTTGAAAAACTGACTGTATCGGTATCGGCAGATATCCAAATTTAGTATATTGGTATCGGACATTAAAAAGTGGTATCGGCCCATCTCTAGTAGTTATCCGAACAATCATTTCCTGTAATGCGCGACATCGACGGGAGCCCGATAAGTCTAAAAAGGTAGACTTTTTGCCACTGGGTCGGATCGAGGTCGGGCTGCTTTCACACCTTAAACCAACCGTACCAGAGTTCGTTTGGAACCGAACCGAGACCACCTCTTCAGCCGGGGGTCAGTACGCTTGTTTGGTCTGCACCCGAGTTCGGGTGCTTGTATTTACACCTGCCCAAAAGGTCCAAACCAAGGGAGGAAACGAACTTGGGTTCAGCAAACTAAACAAAGCAGGTGTGAATACACCCTAAATGATCAGTGACAACTGTGGTTAATGTAGAGCTGGGCGATATGGCCTAAAAGTAAAATTTTTTCACAATAAGTCCGATTTTCGATTTTAATCGATTTTCTCCTCCCCTACTCAAAATCAAACTACAGATGACAAATAAATGGTTCAAAACCACGTCAGTTGTGGCAGAATAATACGACACCTCCTCCTCCAGCTCTCTACCGATTCTTTGACGCATTTCATTATACAGTTGTGGCAAGTCAACTTAAGAAAAATATTTGCGGCTTGGAAGCACATACTTCGGATCTAAAACTTTTGGCATGTTAATGAATCCCGGCTTTTCCACAGTATGTATGGGCACCATGTCTTTTGCAGTAAATGTTATAAATGTTATTCAAATTCAACATTTTCTTCTTTGGTAAAACCTTTACCTGTAAACAACAAAAAACTTTCATTTTTTCGTGCAAAACGAAACGTTATGTAGCAACACCTTTCTTGGGCACAAGCTCCTGCTTTTCCCCTGTCGTTGCCATGTTGTTTGTGAATCTGCTACAGTGTTTGAGTGCGCCGCGCTAATTTACCCGTGTAGAACGATGCGACGCATTAGTTCCGCTTTTGGCGCTCGCGTGTAAAATAAGTAATAAAATGGATTTTCATAAAAACACATCGTCCTGAACTGTAAATTCGAATTAAACGATAAAATCGATAAAATCGCCCACCTCTAGGTTAATGTTACATAGCTCCCGAGATGGACAATGAAAATGTCTTCCCAGGAAGCAGAAATCTCTCACTTAATTATAAGAGATTATGCAGTAACAAAATCCTGGTTAAAGTTAAACTCAAGGTATCAAAACAACGTTTTCAACTTGATTTTTTTTCCCCGTCGTTCCGTTCCTGCGGTACAAGCTATGATTGGGCAAAGACAGAAAGTGAAGGAATTCCTCAGGTTGTGTGCAGCGTAAAAGTAAAGCCTTGTTTACACTACAACATTTAAGGCTGTTTTTGAGTTGCCAGCAAAACGGCCTCGATCAGGAGTCTTTAGGTTTTGTAAGATGAACAGTACAGCCATCTGACCAACAAACCACAGAATCATGTGGTGGGAACAAGGCAGTAAGGCACTGCAGAAAAATCACAGTCATAATTATTTTCTTTTTTTCATTATTAGAACTAGAACGTACATGTTTACTAATGTGCTAAATATTCGACATGTTTAAAAATAAAAATGTGTTCAATATTTTAGACACGTTTTAGAGCTGTAATTGCAACGGTGTGAAACTGTGATATTTTTGATTGAAGTTATCATAACGTCATACAACCCATGCTGTATGACATTGAGAAGGAAAAAGGAAAGAATGAAGAATGAAAGGGAAATTTATCATATGTACCATGCAGGGCTGCGCGATTAATCGAATGTCGATTCACAATCTCGATTCTCTCACTTTCTAGCGCATTTTTTTGGCCAACCGGCATGAAACCCTACTGAGACAGAAGAACAGCAGAATGAACAATGTAGTTGACTGAGTGCCCAAAAACACAAGTGCTATAGGTTTATTATTGTTTTTCAATTATTTTAATTTTTTAAAGTTCTATTATTGGTGTTCAACAGATTTTAAGTTATGTACTTTTAAGGTGAAGACCATTTTTTGTTGCAAGAAACTTTCAAGTGCTGTGTATTTTTGAAAGTCATTGTCGAAAGCACATTTTTTTTTACTTTAGTGCAATAAATGTTTTTGCTGAAAGAAGGAGAATTGTTTGAGAGAATTGTGATCTCAATTCACGTGAAGAAAAATCGTGTTGCACATTTTAGCCAGAATCGTTCAGCTCTAGTACCATATGTATATGCAAAAGTATTCATTCATTCATTCATTCATTCATTCTCTGAGCCGCTCAGTCCCAACGGGGATCGCAGCGAGGGAGACTGGAGCCTATCCCGGGAACTTTCGGGCGTAAGGCGGGGACCCGGGTCGGCAGGACTATAGATAATATTTAAAAAATATTTAAACGCAGTTCTATAATCCTGCGATGCTAAAACTATCGGGAACACAGAGATTCCAAGCTAGAGCTGGTGTTGTTAAGGAAATTAAACAGTATAATCACGTGATTTGCTTTAGGGCTTGTAGTGTGTTACGTTGCTTGTTCTGCTTATTGTCGTGTTAATATGTACAAATTAGCGTGAATGTCGAACAATAAACCAGCTTTGTCGCAGTGTCACTTCCGATGCGTAACAAAACATAGAAAAATCTACAGTTTAGATCGGTTCCATAGATCGCTCCGATGCCGTTGATACCCGATCCAGCATTTTGGGTCATTATTGGGCCAATATCTGATCCCCGTATCGGTTGGGTGCACCCCTACTTCTAACTTACGTGAGTAATGACTACATTTTGACTGTCTTGTTTTTCCCTCTTTCCTGTGTCCTTGCTTCCTAGCTGGTGACCTTGTCCTCTAGCGACCGCACAGAGTTGTCCTTCAACTCGATCCCGGGCCAGGGCGTGATCTACTCCATCGTTGTGAGAGACCCCGTCTTCAACAGCTCCGCCTCGTACATCCCGGTGCACACCTACGCATGCAGCTTCACCTCCAACTTGGACGGATGCAGCACCTTAGGTCAGCGCCGACCTCTGCAGATCTTGCAACGTTTGACTTCTTGCGATCTGCCGAAAAATTTCGCCCTCGCGTAATGGAAGATAGCGTTTGAGGTTGACGTGTCTCATACGACAAGGGTGGAATTCTACAGGCTCTTGTGTGAGAGAGCTGATTTAGGTTTTTTTTTTTTTTGTCTTGCAGGGAGAACGTCCACCAAGGTTTTTTTCACCATTATAGGAGTAGCAGGACTGTGCATCTGTTTCTTGGGTCATCGCTTTTTCAAATGTGGTAAGTGGACCTAAATAGGGCATTTCCCCCGCACGCTGGTATTTGAGCATTAACCTTTACTTGAGATTTATCAGATGCTCTCGTTCAGGGCGAGTTACATTTGCTAATTAATGGGACAGTCTCCCGGTAGCAACTTGTAGAGTCTTTCTCATAAGTGACCCTCCACGGCAAAACCAGCCGCTTGTCGCAAATTTTGAAAAAGTGAGTTATTATGTTGTCATGAAAGGGCATAAATCAAGCTTCAAAACGATACCTATATGGAATGAATCGGACGACATATGACTGAGATATCAACATTCAAAGGAGTCGGGTTTCTCCTGTCACGAGTGAGAAACGGAGAAATCTGTCTTTAGTTGGGACTATCGCCAGAGAACTCTCACAGACGCCAAGCGTGTCGCTGCTACGCTATATTTGCATGTAGCTTCACGCCATTCACACAGCCACACGGATAGCTTGAATTTCCGGGCGTTAGGGTTAACTGAACTCGAGACCTAAGATGATTCGGAGAAATATTCTGGTCATTAGTCAACCAGTGGATTTTACCGTGAATATTAGGCGCAGAGCTGTCAAAACAGAAATCTTAACATTCTGCTGGGAATTGAATTTCAATTAAGAAAGTCACGCGAGATGGAAAGGGAAGTTTTTTCAGCCAAATTATTCACAACAGTACAGTATAGACCTTCCACTTTTCTCAAAACACTAAAACAAAAATCCAAAATTCTTACCCCACGAATATAAACGCTTGTATTTCGAAACCTCCAAGGCGACAGTTTAATTGGTTTTGCCGAGGTCACATAAGTCCATCACCATACCAAGATCAGGGTTCTGTATTCGTCAGACAGTTTACATATTCAATAAATAATCAAACTAACGATGCACGATATGATAATTATTGGACGATGCCGATATCTGATATTTTTCATGTGTAACCTTGAATAAAAAGTCACTTCCCGCCCTATGTGGTGTACCAAGTCAACTAGGGTGCGTACGACACTCCATGTGCACTACGTAGTGCATAGAGAGCCGTTAAGCTACAACCCTGGCTGTTTCCTGAGATGCATATTACCGACATAGAGAAGTGGGATAAGAGCGCCTTACCTACCATATTATTAAGTGCAGCAGTACGCGTCACGGGACACAGCCCATGTGCGAGCTCACGTTCGCTAAGTGAGGCAACCCCACAATTTCCACTGCATGCTCAGAATTTTGCCACAAAATTGCGCCATACGTTTTAAGACAGAAAGCACAGGGCGTATAAAATCCAACCTCGACTTTGGACATGCCTGGCACAAGCGCTGCCTTATTGACGAACAAAAAACGTGTTAGGAATCATTGGCTGAAAAAATAGGACTAATCTAAGCGTCGGTCTTATGCCGATGACTTTAACAAAATGTTCAGTGTCCAGCCCATTCTCATATGATCTCCACTATCATCCTGCATCCCTAAATGAAAACTGAATCATGATAATAATCAATAAATGAACTAAATCGATCAGTCTAAAATATTATAGAGAAGTCTAGTCAAAATATTATGGAAAAAGCTGCTCCAAGCACATCCTTAGCTCAGACTGTCCAGTTGATTATTTATCCATATTCACTGCACACATTCTCTGCTGCTGTCTCATTCATGTCATGACTTTTCTCGCTCTGTGTTCTGTACTTTGTAAATAACTACTACATGACTTTTGTACTCTTAAAAACATCAACTTCCATTTGTTCAAAATGTTAACACAATTTTATAATTCTGCAAACACGTTTTTAAAAAGCATTTTTGCTCGAAATATCTTAGCACCAAATTCCTTGTACTTAACGTACTTAACAAAAAACTTCATTATGATTCTGTAATATTTCGAAAAAACTTAATGGATGGAATGGATTAGTTTCACAACTGAAGGTAAAAGTGTGTTGATGATAGTGACGATCAGTTAAGAGTTCCTATGAACAGTACAGTTTATTCCATCAAATCTTGTAGAGTCAGAAAAATGCATAGAACTTCAACTAGATTTTTGTAATAATGCTTCTGATTTTTGCATGATTGCAGCAGGTTTAAAAGACACTATTATCTAGGAACTGACGGAGATAATTTACATGTACATCATTTACCAGACCATTACATCCAGAGCTCTTTACGTTATTTGATTTTAGTCCCAGTCCCCAGCAGCAAATTCTCAGGTTATACGGCTTGTTGTTCACGCTGTTCTGAGCCGTCAGTTAGACCGCGGAGCCACTACCCCTCCCCGTCATATTTATTCCTTATTTTAGCGGTTATTTACGGTGTGGGAACCTGCTGAGTATAGATCTTTTGCTGGAGAAATAATATCTTGTAAGGTATAAAGTCACGCCCTGTTTGAAAAATTGCAAATGATATGGCCATGTTGCTGAGGCATGAGTTATGATCAGGCTAATGGATTTGACGGAGCAACTCGAGGACCCAGAGGCTGTTCACATGTCGCTCCTTGCCAGGTGTTACTAATGGTCGCCCCCTTCTTTCCCCCCACCCTCTGTAGAGCTCTTTCTGGATGGGCTTTGGCTTGGAGCTTTTCTTTTTGTGCTGATTACAAGAACCACCAGCCTGGACTATGACAGTCAGTCGTTCGAATTCAAGTCCAACTTGCTCTCGTAGTGGTCCGTCTAATCTCCTCGATTTGGGGGAAGCTGGATATTACGTTGGAGGAGTGAAGTGAGTGTGCGGCTTCATTAGGCGTATTGGGTTTGTTGCAGTCGCAGTATCCCAAGGCTTGTGCTCGCCTCCCATCAAACACTATACAGACAAATCTAATGGCACTACAAGGATGGGTCAGAGGGAATTTTATATAGGCCTTATGAAATATAAGTGTTTAGTTTTTTCCCTAAATTCCGCTTTTGTTTTTTTCCTGAATTCGCTTTTTTCCATTTTTTATTCTTCTGAATTCTGGCCTTTACGCTATAAATCATATTTATTCACCTAAAAAGTGTCTAATTGTGGAGTGGATGGAAAAAAGAACAATGCAATAGAAAAGATTCACATTAACTGACTGTTATTCAACTTCAACAAAGTGCTGGGGTTCAAAACATTTTCTGCTTTGGTAAAAGATTTCCCTGTGAACAACAAAAAACATTCATTTTTTCGTGCAAACGAAACGCTTTCAGATGTGAGCTTTTAATCAAGTGGTCGCTGCCACGTTCTTGTGGGTGCAGTCTATCGTGTGCTGATAAAACTTACAAAAGAGCTGTTCTCCCGATTCATAAAACTCATTTGGGCACCGGCTAATCTGGGCCCGCCATTTTTTGAGGATCAGTTGCAGCCAGCCTTCGCCATAACTGACCGCTGATCGCTTTCCCCCTGTGTTCAGCGCTTTGTGTGTGTGGAAAGTTGAGTCCCGCCAACAGGTAACAACACGTGACAGGCTGCAGCGCCAAAATTGATTAGGAAACCATTGTTACGGTTCATTAATAATCGATATCAATTATACGACATATCAGTGAATTATTCTAATGCTTACAACGGATTCCATGTGTTGAATTCCGTCATTCCGCTGGGCGTTTTCCACATCGCAGAAATCGTAGGGCCCTAGAATTATTGGCCTATGCCGATATCCGATATTTTTCGTGGATAAATGAGGAAGGCAGAGTTGAAAATGTCCGAAGACATTGATCTAGCCCATGGCATGTGCGGAGCAGCAGAGACTCGCAAGCAGGGACATCTCAACAGAATACAGTGAGCTAGAAGTAGCTGCATCTGCAGCCACGCAGGTTCTTCTCGCCCACGCCACCTTATCGGGAGGATTTCAAAGGAATAAAGTCGAGTCTTATTTTTAATGAAGAAGCGGGATCTATTTTTTGTGAACATGATGTATAACTATCCACAAAGACCACCCACAGGTAAATGCTTTGGACAGCCTGATTACTGTCCCCACAGGTAAAAATTGCGCTGCAGGTTGGAGTTAAACAGCGTCAAACCGACGCCAATGTAACCCTAGAAGTCAGTCGAGCACAGCTGCTAAAGCAAGAAACTATTACAGGACGCTTCCAGAGCACGTTGATTAATCCAAGACTCGAACGCCCGTGTGGATTGGGGCCTAAGTCACTCTACCTGGGAACAAGTCTTCAATATGAACACAGCGGTGAATGACGGAATCTTCATGAAAACTGAGGGTTTTACCTTTAGCGCGGTTGATGAATGAGGCCCAATGATTTGGTTTTTTTTTTTCCCCCCCAGAGCATAAATCGTTAAATAATCTCGTTACAAAACCGGATTATATCCCTAACCACATTACACCACATGTGCCGTACAGTAATTCCGTACTCTAGAGCCTTCTTACAGATGACTCTTGTTATTTTGTGCTGAAATGCTCCAAACTGTCCACCGCATTCCTTTCGGCTTTTGGATTTCCTTTGCCGCGCAATGTCTGAGTCCTGAACTGGAAGCCGGTCAAGTGTGACTGCCATCACGTGGCTGTTTATGTCTTGCTTGACCGAGAAGGAATGTGAAGCACCCTGGGGTTGGTTAAAATCAAACTCTCAAAAACGAGTCTTGAGAATCTTGAGTGACTTCAAAAAGAGGAAGCTGTCGCCACAAAGATTACGACGACGTGAGAGTTTCGCTGAAACCGCCAAAGATTCCAGGCGCCAGGTTCTGTGTTTGGGATTTGAGTCCGTGAGCTTGGCGTTTGCCGCTTCTTTTTCTTCCGCTTCTGTTCAAACGTGAATCCTGCTATAATGTAATTTCGCCCTGGTTCATTGTGATAAAGCTGATGGAGGCCACCACCGGCCCGGACACGCCAGCACAGTTCTCGCTATTGTTTTTGTGGGTTGAAGTGGTTGCACGCAAACCCAGCTGGGCTTAGCATCACGTACAGTTCTGAAAGTTTTGCCCGGGGTTTGTTTTGTCCAGATTTTACAAAAAGTTTCAAAAAATGAGAATGAATAAGTTAATAATTCACTTTTCTGAGCTAGTTTCTTGATCAGTGCCTTCGGCAAACGAGTGTAAGGTTGATTTTTAGCTTCGAACAGTATGTTTTGTTCTGGTACTCGGACGTCTCTAACGTTTCACGTACATTCCACACTAGGGCTGGGCAATTGATGGAAACGATCATTTTAAACCTCTAACGACGTGAACCTCGCCGCAGGACGGTTATTTCCTGATTATTTTTCCTGGCAACCTCGGCCCACGCATCGTCACCTTTAAACATACTAGTGTGTGTTGTCATGTGACTCCACACCTTCCAGTCTACCACTACATCTTTCTACAGCTTTAGAAGATGAGCTTATTTACAGCACAAACCTTGTCAGGACTTGTCACACTGCAAAAAATCTGAGTCAGAAAATACGAAAAAGAGAAGGATAATAAGATATAAGGTATTGTGAATCACAAAATTATCTTGCCAATATTAGAGAAAAATTTTTTCGTTATCTCCTAAAACAAGTAGAAAAAAAATCTTTTTTTTCCATGTTTTCTTAGCTTTAATATTCTTAAAATAAAGCAAAAAAGTTGTCAGAATGTCTTAACCTCAGAGTATATAAAAACCTTTCAGTTCTCTTTTTTTAATTATATTTTATTTCCCATTGTACAGTTCTTTTATAATCAGCATTATTTTTTCTTAATAAGATAATTGTAGCCAACATTTCTAAAATTAGATTATTTTATCTTACACATACAAGTTCAATTGGTCAGTTATTAAAAATAATCTGCTTTTTTCAAGATTTTTCTGGTTTGTTAAGATTTCATTTTTTGGTGCAGAACTCTGAAGCGTAAAAACGATTCAAAAATGTGTTTATTAACGCGTCCAGGTAATGCCTTTGTGTTAATCAGATGTTGATTGAACTACTCAGCCATGGGTACGTGCCCGCCATATATATATATATTCGCCCGTGAACTGCCTTGTTAGCTGCCCACTGCTCCTTCTTCAATGGATGGGTCAAAATGCAGAGTGATATTCTTTAGCGTTCGATTCAAACCTATGTATCGCCAGGGCGAGCGCCTAACCGGAGGGCAACTGCCCCTCTATGCCAACCATATTTTATATTGCTGGCGTCACGGTATAATATATATAATTGTGGGTCAAACATTAGGACGGCAGTAACCTGAGTGCTGCCTTTCTATCCCATGCACCTGGATTGCTGATGGGCGTGGGTCTCGGCATGATCCTGGTGATGACTTGGTGGCGCCTGCCCGGTGATGGGCCAGCCATCGCGGGTCGGCCTCATCCTCTCTCTGCCTATTGTGTTCTTCACGCCGCAGGCAAGCACCACATGAATAGAACGCCAGAAGGGAACTCAGAAAGCATTCGTGGTTATGTAGAAGCAATGACCAGTAGTACCTCCAAGTAATATTTAGTAAGTAATAATTTCAGAGGTAAGCCATGGAATGCCCCGCCCATAGAATTTGGAGATAATTCTGTGTTACCCCTGCACTTGGCGTGGTCCTGGCTATGTGCGCCTCCCGACACGCAGCTGCAGCCAATCGCCTAATAAAGTCAATGATCAGGTTGCCACCCAGATCCGCCTGCGCGCTCTCCGGCGAGGTTCTCTGTTCCACATATGTCTGGCAGCTCCGCTTTTAGAGGCGACTAATTTTGGACGGATACGTAACAAGAACGCAACACAGAGCGCAAGATATGCGCCAACTCCAGACGACATCCTTCACAACATCATGTATGCACGGTGTTAATTTTGGAGATGGAGAAACACAAATTGTCAAAAACTTCAAAAAATCTTTAATCCATGTTGGTCTAAAAATGGACCTTAAATGCATTAATTGTTGTCTAGAAAGTACAACACAACAAAAGCAAGTGACAAACACAAGATTAAACACAGCAATGCAACACAACGCTAAACACAAACACAAAGTTGAGCAACAACAAGGACAAAATGGAAATTGCAGTTTTATCACACTGTTTAGAAAAGCGAGAAATCAGCAAAAACAAACGCTAAGGTCAACGCATGGCTGTTATCGCTATCCCACGCGACTTTTTACATAATTCTCCGGATCTCGCACCTGCCACGGATCAGACACGGACTGCCAAACGCTGGCCCGGCGCGAACTGGCGATCGCTCGGACGGAATGGAAGTGCAGCTCAGTCGCACACGCATCCACTGTTAAACAGGGGTAACAATACATCAGACTTGGACCGTCATTCTGAAGTGCCGGTATAAAAATGAAAACCCGGGACAGTAATGGCGAGCAAATGGATTGTTTTAAATGAAAATGTCTTTGCTGGAGCTCAACGCCTGCGTGTGTGTTGGCGCCTGCCCAGGGTTGGTCCTCCCCGCCTGCCCTCTATAGTTCTATGGCAGGATAGGCTCCGGTCCCCCCGCGCCCCAGTTAATAAGCGGGTCGATAAACGGTCAAACTGGAGTTCTGGAATAAAAAAGGTAAACAGGAAGGGTTTAGTTTGGATGAATATTAGATTTAGTAGATTTGATTTAGAATGGAAGTGAGCTTATGCCAAATTATGTATGAAATAATTTCTATCGCTAGTCTGAACTAAATCTTATCAAAAATCTCAAACATAGCAGGACCGTGTGATATCGGCAGACGTCAGATCATTGTCCATTGAACTGATGTAATAAAGTATCACGACGGAACTCGTGATTTACACCCCAGTGACTCCAGTACCAACATGTATTTTGAACCTTTGTCACAAAGCTCATGGGAACCCTTTGTAAAAATGTGTAGATGTGAATTTTATAGTTTTCTAAAACAACTTGTATTAACTAATAATGCAATGGTATATGATTAATATATATGACGGATTCAATTCCAGTTTACTATTAGTGTCTTTAAAGGCTTATTTTAAAGTCAAAGAGTAAAACATTTTAAAACATTCGAAAATGCAACGCCCGTGGTTTACGCCATGGATTCAATGTCCTTGAAAATTATTTGATGCTTCATTTTGCTCAGGGACGATTGAAATCAAACCTCCAGTGTCTCTAAAAAAAAATTGCGGAACAATTTTACAGCAGCATGTTATTTAGAAATGATTTAATCAGAACACTGCACGCCTCTGCTTCCCTTTTTCACTTTGCAGCAGGAAGCATCACTTCCCTTAAAACACGTAGTGTGCGGCTTGGCCATCATGGTATTGCTGAAATTTACTGACGGAATTCATCAGACATGACAAGAAATTCTGCCATGGATCACAAACACAAGCATCCAGTCATGGCGTTCAGTTATGGCAGGTGTGACTTCCACGGCAAAACTAGTCGCTTGTCGTGAACGGAGGTTTTAGAAAAGCGAGCGCTTGTTGCGTAAAATTTTGGATTTTGTTTTTAGTATAAACAGTGGAAGGTCTATACTGTACTGTTAGAATAACTCCGGCCGAAAACTTATTCTTTCCATCCTAAAAATCTTGAGGTGAGGAGAGTTCAATTCCAGCAGAATGTTAAAAGTTTCTGTTTTATCTGTTTACTCAATACTTACTGTAACCACCTGGTTGATCTGAATAAAGATATTTCTCCGAAATCCATCTTCGTCTCCCGACTTCAGTTAACCTAACGCAGGTAGGTTATCCGTGTGGCTGTGAATACAGCCGGCTACCGTAAAATATGAAACATAGCCGCTGCATCGCATCTTGCCGCTCAGAGGTTATTTATAGTCAACTTGAAGGCATTCGCTTTCACTTGGTGACAGAAACCCCACTGAATGTTGATATTTTCAAATATGTCGTCCATTCATTCCATATAATGACGATTTGAAGGTTGATTTATGCCCTTTCATGACAACATACTAACTCAATTTTGAAAATTTGCGACAAGTGACTGGTTTTACGTGCAGAGTCACATTTATGACCTGCACTTACTATGCAGGGTCTGTTGATATGGTATTTTCTGCTCAAAATTAGATGCACCTAAAAGATTTTGGGCCGAACCTAAAAATCTAAAATGAGAAACACTTGGCCTAGTGTCAAACTTAAACAAATGGATTATAATTATTAAATTATTAGAGAAGAAATTATATTGTAATTATTAATTACAAATTACAAATTTTTTGCGGCAAGCCATTTCAAACACTCTAATATTAGCTAGTAGCCACTGGCTTTCTAGTTTTTCACAAACGAAATGGGGAAATGAGTTTAATAAAACCCGCTTGATGACCCATCATTTAAAGATTCGCTTAAGACGCGTCGTGAATGACCGAAGCGTCTGCAGTGTGCAAGAAGACAATAAATCTAAACTCGAATCTATGCTATCACGATCAAATCGCATGGTAACCCCCAGTCACCAGCAGCGATTCAAGGCGAGAGGAGAAATTTATTTCAAGAAAGTTCTGATGATTCAGGAATAAAACCAAGGTCAGCTACGAGCACAAACACTGCCATCACACCCCACCAGCAGCAACTAGTGCCACTAGTACCACGACGCAATGCAGCAGCATAGACAGCAGAGCTGACGCAATAACGCCAGCCTCAGAGCTGAAGTTCTCTTGCTGCCTGAACACCGCAGCTAACCATCACCATGGCTGGTGTCTAATGAGGGTGTTAAAACTATTCGGTAAGATGTCTAATAATTCGAGATTGCTAAAAGTTTTGCATGTGGTGTAAGGATAAGACTGTTTTACATCATTCGATTGCATTGGCGCCACATTTTACAAATTAGCTTATAAATAGTGTCAATGATGCGGGTCAGTATGTACTGTGCTGTGTCTTCATTTATGTATATTAAATTCCCGAGGCCTAATCTTAGATAGTAAAAGGAGTGCCCTGAGCTGGTCTCAGATCAGAGTGCGAAAGGCCCCAGCATGTAGCCTCTGCTGCCTGTGTGTAGGAGGGATTTCTGTTATGTCTTTATCGTGTAGTGGTGCTGGGCCTGTACGGCATTTGTTTAAGAAGTGCTTGTTGATCTTATTAGGTGGGACTATGGGTTAGGATAGACAACCATGGCTAGGTTAAGGGAAGGACGCACGTAGCGCTTCGCCGTTCGATGTCGTGTTGGTAGTAAAAATATGGAGGTAGTAAAAAGGTAGTAATTCACTCTAGGATTCCTGCATAAACCCTTGCATTGGTACACACAGTATGCTTGTAGCTTTGGACGCAGGAACGCAACGACATGCATCCAGTGTAAAACGATGTAAATCCAATCTATATGCTGGCAGGTTATGCTAGTTGCTTATGCCATCACTGTTTCGTCAGATAAAAAAATTCGGCCGAAATTTTTCGGTGGCCGAATATTCGGTGCATCCCTACTCAAAATCCTTTTCAGTATAGATTTAGGGTGTATTCACACCTGCTTTGTTTAGTTTGCTGAAATGAACCCAAGTTTGTTTCCTCCCTTGCTTTGGACCTTATGGGCAGGTGTGAATACAAGCACCCAAACTCAGGTGCAGACCAAACAAGTGTACTGACCCCGCTGAAGAGAGGTGGTCTCTTGCCCGGTTCCAAGCAACTTGCAACAAGTTGGTTTATGAAAGCAGCCCGACCTCATCCCACCCAGTTGTTTAAACCCCTTTGGATTTATCGGGCTCCCCGCTCATGAGCCAGCATTACAGGAAATGATTGTTTCTGATAACTACACAACACACACTGGATGGGTCTAGCCAGTGCTAGAAAATGATCAGAACGAGGTTCAATCCAGGGTCGTAGTTACTTAAATGAGGGACCATGAGCAAGGTATCATTCCCTAAGCACTGCTCCCCGGTGCTGCCCTCGTTAGCTCCCCCCTGCATCACCCTTCACAGATGGCTCAAAATGAGTCAGCATTTGCTAAAGAATGGTGGTGTGTTCACAATGACAAATCATCACCAATTTCTCACTTTTAATTAAGAAACTATAATGTCAGGAGGAAGATGACGGAACAAGTAACTTAGCTCCCAAATCATGGCCACACTGGAAAGAAAAGGAATGGATTGACACGTTTCATCCTTTTATCTTGGGTGCTATGGTTCAAAACGATAGGGAAAACGCAAAATATTTATTATAGCGCCACCAACTGCAGAGAAGGGGTGGGGTCCTGACCTACTTCCAAGCAAGCTCTGTGTTGTAAAGCGCCCCAGAGGTGGATTTCTATAACACTCAGTGTGTGGCTTTGCAGTCCTATGCCAAGCCCACCACATTTATTTGCATATTACACATATGAAGACCTAAATGAAAATGTGCTCTAGATAATTGAAGAAGAGTGTCTTTGGGATTCAAATGATACCAGTTGCATGCAGATTGAATAAAAAATCCAGGGACTAGTTCAGCAAGAGATGGTTTCTCAGATATTAAAAATTTAGTGAGAAATCCACACGTAAGTGAAATAGATGCGAGGGTCTTGTAAAGATTCGCCTTGACCCAAACGAAAGTAAGTGATGATAGGATTTTGAATTGGAGCTATGGTTCAAAAGTTATACACAACCGTGAAAATAGTTTATTACAGGTAGCGCCCACCAACCGCAGAGAGGTGCACTTTTTGCCTGAGTAGAGAGGGGGTCCCAGATCCACCACTGCTAAGTTTCAAGCCAGAAGCTCCACCAGAGTGTGGATTTCTTATGAATCAGCACGTATCTCAATAATAACACCAACAATGAAAAAAATGTTAATCACCTCAATATGAACAGTGGTTAAGGGTGATGCGTTGAATTAAAAAAAGTGGGGTTTTGTTTTGTTATTTCAAGGAACTCCCTGTATTCCGTTTTTCTCTGCTGTAATTTTAACAACTGACTGTTAAATGCCTTTGAGATTTAAACATATAATTCCAAATGTATGGCAGACAAGAACAGAATGAATTGTTTACTAAAACTTGAAAGGCAACTGATTTACTTGATTAAAAAGATGGGGAAAATGCTGTTTTTGTTATTTAGAAATATATTTATGACGCGGTTCATGCTTAGTTTGGTTAGTTTGATAGCATAGTAAAGTTGTTTGTATTTGTATTTCAAATGAAAGGTATTGATCATTTGATACTTCACCTGTTCCTACATCACCAGCTACCTCTGTCTTCTAATTTTGAAGCTGTTTGCAGATTTTGTAGAATTTAAAAGATGACTCTTGGTGTTTTACATTTTATTACGCCTTAAATTATTTTTTGCATCTAATCTTTTTCAAACGCTGATTTCAGCTTTATTTTGATACAGTTAAGGTCAGAATGATTAGCCCCCAAAAGAAATCACGCCGCAAATAACTCCTTACTATTTCTAAGTGAGATTTCCACTCATAACAAAACTCATAATACTTGTATTGTTTTCCAAAGAACAAAGACAAAATTCCACAAAGTTTGATTAAGATATTTTATCCATGTGCTGAATTTTAACAAAAAAATCAGTGGCCCTCTGTCTTGCCAACTGACAACAATCTTCCTCAGGTTCTTAACTATGTTGGCACATGTCTTGAGGTAATGCTCACCTTCATGGCAAATACGGCCGTAAACGTAAACAAACATATGCATGCGGCACATTCCTTTATTCTGATCCAGTAACGTATGCTGATTCCACAGTAATCTCATAAATGTTACCTTTATAATGATACCAAAAGCATCAAAATAGACATTGGCGGTCGCGGAGATATAATATTTTATTTTATATTATCTTTTTTAGAGCAAAAATCTGTAAAACAGTCTCAGGGCTCAACAGGTTAAAATAAGTATAATTTAGGCCATAATGAGTTTGAGTTTAGATATTTTTGTAGGTATATGCTAGATAAAAAAGAGAGATCGCAACTCAGATCTGGATCGTGATATGATTTTTTTGAAAGATCGTCCACCCCTAACTCTACCCACCACTGCAGTGGTCTCAAGTGGACGTCAACATATTAAGGCAAGTTTTTGTGCCTGTTTCAGAGGATTTTTGAGACTTTTGAGGAGTGAAACGTAATGTGAGTTCTCCTCATGATGTGGAAGGTTCATTTTCAATCCTTCACTCATGGTTTTTTTTGTTTGTTATGTTCTTATTTTCCGCTTAGGCGATCTGACTGTGTTCCGGAACGACGTGGCGTTCTGGGCGACGTTCTGTTGCATTGTGGTTCTAGTTCCTGTCCTGTTTATCAGATGGCCTAGAGAGGTACTGACCTACTTCTTCTGGAGCTATTCGCAGAAATAACTGTTGGGCTCACCAGCGGCGGTCAAGCAGGCTAGGCCGCCGCGCAGTGTGCAATGCGCTTGAACTGGTTAAATCTTCGTAATTAGCATGACTTTGTCTGAACTTTGCTTGGCCTCACAAGAAAATCGGTCAATTCCGGACGGGGCGAATGTGAGAAAGTGTGTGTTTACGTGTGTTTCAGGGCAACATAACGACGTGTGGAGTGGTGGGAGCCTACACAGTGGTGCTGGCCGTAAACGCTTACACCTACACCAGCCTGTCCTACATCACGCTGGACGTCCTCAAGCGCATGCTCAATAACAACTTCAGCCGAGCCTTTATCTCTGTGCCGCTGCAGAACATCGGTGAGAAAGAAACCAAACATGCCGTCAATGTACAGTGCTGCTTGAAGGTTTTCTGTATAAATATGACTTAAAACATCTGATTTTCACAAAAGTAATAAAAATAGATAACGGAACTAATTAAATATATATTTGATTATTTATTCACCTGAAAACATGCAAAAAATAGAGCATTGAAGTGCAAAAGTCAGGTGTTTTCCCAATCAACTGCTTGGTCAACGGTGTGAGTGGGTGCCCGTATATTTAAAGAACAAGGATTTACCTGATTGTCTGGATCTTTCACAACACGCGGTGTTGGGGCGCATTGGCGGCACGATAAAAGGAGATTTCTTGAGGACCCCAGAAAAAGAAAGTTGTTACGCTCTTATCAGCTTGAAAAGGTTACAAATCAATTTTAAGAGTTTGGACTCCACTCAATCCACAGTCAGACAGACTGTGTACAAATGGAAGAAATTAAGACCACCGGCTACCCTTCCAGGAGTAAGCCTACCAACAAAGATCACCCCAATAGCAATGTGGGGTTAGTCGGCGAGCAGTTTGGGGCGGTATCCAAATTCTTATACTGCCAAACCTCCTCCCTACTTATTCTCTATATTACGAAATAATTGTGAAAAAAATTGTGATAAGGCTCAGACGAAGGCCACCAAACTGTTGGCTTCAGCCTAAAACCGCTCAGAAACTGAATACCAAACACTCAATACTGAAACAATAACAAAATAACATGCAGAACAATATTAACAACTTTTGTTAGCAACAAATAGCAGTTTATAAAAAGGCAAATACAACAGTCAAAACAGGACTAAATTAATATAAACATAAACATTCAGAACAGTTTTTACAAGAGAGACGCCATTACACAAATCAATTAAATTAAATTGACCGCCTGAACAATTTTAATAACAAAGAAGAGCAGCGAGAAAAAGTGCAAAAGACTCACCCACAACAGTCAAACCAGAGTTGAATTAACATAAACATCATCCATATTATGTTATTGCAAAGCAATAGTCCTCAAACACAGGATCCTAAGTCTCCGGAAGTTCGAGCCTCTAAGATATTGATGAAGCGCCTCCTGATGCCCCAAATGGAAGCAAAATATCCAAACCGAGGAAGTAAACAAGAACCGCAGGCTGGTGACAGTAGCTAGCGACGCGCATTTTGGAAGAACTGTAATAAATCACAAGACCTGGCGAGTGTGATCACGCGACATTGCATCCTCAGCGCCAGTCCCCAACGGATCGCTATATTTTTTATGGACCTCGAGTTGAGTTTTTGCAGGTTGGGATCCCTGTAAACAAAAACTTATTTCCATCTTCATGTCACCTTTTTTGGTTAAACAATTTGCAAATTGCTCCTCATTCAGATGCATCACTTTCCTTCTTCGCTCGTCAAAACCAAATACTGTCAAACGCAGTTGTGTTCTCGCCATCTTCCCCAATTCTTTCCTCCACGCAGCCAGTCAATACGATGACAACCAAGATACCATTTTTAGCATTAAATAAATTATATTTATTGATTAACTTTTGTTCCTATATAAATGCATTGTTTATGATTTTATAACGGTATTGAAACTGATACTGCTGGTTATTTTTAGATCCCGTGCCGTATACCATATTACCGTGATACCAAGCTTCAATGTAAGTAGGGCTGCCAAAGGATTCTAGGGTGAATTCTAGTACTGAACGAAGGCCTTCTCACATTGGATGCAGTGTCTGGTGAACTCATCAGAAGAAGATAAGAAGAACAGTGATGTGTATGGCAGTATGCAAGAAGAACACCACCTTCTTCCCAAAAAGAACATTACATGTTCTCATCTGTAGTTTGTTAAAAGATCACGTGACAAACCAGAGGATACGGAACAATAAGTGCCTATGAATGATACAAACTAAAATAGAACTTTTTTGGTTTAAATGAGAGGCTATGTTTGAGAGCAGCCTCTATTCAGCATTAGAACCTCATCCCATCTGTGAAGCGTGGTGGTGGTAGTATCATGGTTTAGGCCCATTTTGATGCATCCGGATCAGGACGACTTACCATCGTCGATGGAGCAACGGATTTTGATTCATACCAGTGAATTCTAAAGCAAAATGTTCGGGGATCTGAAACTCAAGAGGAAGTGGGCGGCAGCCAAATTAAAGAGCAGAAGCAAACATGTCGTTCTACAAAGGGATGGTTAAGTGCATGTTTTGGAATGGCCAAGTCAAAGTCCTGACCTGAATCCAATCAAAATGTTGTGGGAAGGACCTGAAGCCAGCAGGCGTTCATGTGAAGAAATCCCACCCTGTATCTCAGAAAGGTTGTTTTGTACACAGGAACGGGCTAAAATTCCTCCAATCCAATGTGCAGGAGTTATGAACAGTTGCCGGAAACATTTAGTTGCAGTTATTGTTCCACCAAAGGGTCGCGCCAGATACTTTTTCAACAAACAGATGTAATTTTGCATCGTTTTCCTGAGTAAATAAATAGTCAAGTATAATCTCCTTGTCTCATTTGTTTAATTGGACTTTCTTTATCTACTTTTATGGCTTCTGTGAAACTCTGATGATGTTTTAGGTCATATTTACGCAGAAAGATAGAAAGTTCTAGGGGGTTCCCAAACTTTCAAGCAGCACTGTAAGTACACTCACAACCTTTTATTCATTCATTCATTACTTGATACCAAGAAGACCAAATGTTGGACCCGGTAGCCACCACACGCTGCTTGCTGGTTTCCGCCGGGCAGCTGACGCGCCATGCCGAGCAGTTAGTGAAATGAATGCAGTAAAGCAAACGCTGAATCGCAAAATATTTCTGCTGCTCCAAGATTAGGCTGGGCCTAAAACGAAACGGCTTTGATAATCTCAACGACCTGACTTCTCCACCCATTAAAAGAGCTGCTCAGGCTTACCTAAGAGCAAACCAAATGATGGTATCTCATTACTTTTTTCTTCATAACGTAAAGACTGCTACACGGTTGCCTTAACTGGGCGATAAACTGGAGGTTTAATTGAACCGCTTAATCCCTATTTGGGTCGCGGAGAATGAAGCCTATCCCGGGCACCAACACACCGCAGGGCGCGACTACACAAACACGCCACATTGATAGAGCCTTTACAGGTCAGCAGTGGGCAGTTGATATGGGCAGTGCTCGGAATGCGCCTGCCATGAGCACTGATGTAAAATAATGCAGGTTAAATAAAGCGTTTGTAAACAGCGACATTTTGTCGGTAATGGCTACTTGTTCCATCGTTACAACACCGCTACTGAGAACAAAACGCAGTGCGTTAACTATAATTAAGCTCAGCTGTTTTCATCTGACCAGGTTCTTCAGCCACAGGACACGCCAAAAAAAATTATTTTCTTTTGTGGGGGAAGGGGAGGGGGCGAGACAACCGAATAAGTGACGATTATTGGATTAGGAAGAGTAAAAGTTCATGGTAAGCCAACCAGAGGCAGAGTTGGGCTGGTGTTCACACACAAACACGCGCCCCATCCCACACACAACCGACCAAGAGACAGCTGTTAAACGGGCGAGCCCAGAGAATTCAAAGGTATCGTTTTTTAAACTGCAAGTACAGACATTACTGTTGCCCTCACTGAGGTAAAAGACAAGAATGTATATGTGAAATGTACATTATGTCCAGGAAGAAAGCTCACCGTGTCGGTTGTAATCTGATGAAGCAACTTTGTCATTACGTGATGCAAATTTTTGAGATATTGAACATTTTTAAAAATGTAACACAATTGTTACTTTCCCTGGTAACTAGTTACTTTTAGAATGCTGTAACGCAGTTACTTTTTGGGACAATAACTACTTATAGCTAGTAACTAATGTGGTTGACACTGGTCATGAGTACTTCAGTGGTACCTTTACCAGTCCGAGATTCGAACCGGCTGCCTTCCGATCACAGGGCGAACTCTCTAACTGATAAAATACCAACTGCCCCGAAGATAGGGTATCACCAATTTGGCCCGTTCTTCAAGCCCGACCTATAGAAAAAAAACAGCTCTAAACTGCTGAAACAAAGCACAAGACAATGGGCTGAGAGCCACGGCTCCACTCCATGTTAGGTGGAAGGGCGTAATGTTATGGCAGATTGGTGCATATACCGTATAAACCAGGCACATCTATCTGTCGAGAAACTTGGTCATATATACATCATGCACCGAATGTGTAGTATCTTCTAATTACTGGACGTTATTCCAAGTTGTGAAAGTGTAAGATCCTCATCCGCCTTCTATCGCTCTCTCTTTCCATCTGCCTCCTAGATTTCGTCCTGATCAGTGTGTGGGCGGTGCTGGCGGCTTGCATGCGGAAAGGCAGCTGTATCGAGAGCTAGCTGCTGGGTCCCTTCCGCTACCCCAGCCCGACAAGTGATGTGGCGGCAGGAGTGAGCGCCTGCACATCTGTAACGTGTTGGATCTGGGAGCCAGCCAACACGCCTCCCTCTTGGCTCTGTTGACCGCCGCAGCTGGGACGCTACCATGCCGAGCCTGCCGGCGAGCGCACGCCCCTGCTCTTCTGACCACGTCTGCCTCCCAGCGATCTTTACAGAGGACAGTCAGCCCAGCCCGAGTCCGCTGCTTTACACTGCCCAGCTCCTCAGTACATTTGTGTGTGTGTGTTTGTTTGTCTGTCCTTCCGTTCATTTGTCCGTCAGTCTTTTTGTTCATCTGTTAGTTGATTCATCCCTTCGCTCATTCCATTGAACATCGTTTGTTTGTTCATTCGTACATGCATGTGTCCATTTGTTTGTCTGCGCATCTGCTTGTCTGTCCATCCGTGCATTTCAACCCTTGTTAGTTCTTCTCTTTGTTTGACCCTTCGTTCCTTTTTCCAACCCTTTGTTCGCTCCATTTTTGGACCTTTCATGTGTCAACCACTTTTGCCTCTCCATCCATTTGTCCCTGCATATTGTTCGACTCTTTGTTTAACTTTTGTTCAACACTTCGTTTGTTCCATCGTTCCTTTTTTCAACCATTTGTTTAGCCCTTTTTTGACCTTGTGTCTGTCATCCATATGTTTGGTTCGTCCATCCATTTGTCCCTGCTTGTTGTTTGACCCTTTGTTCATTAACTCTTCGTTTAACCCTTTGTTTGTTCCTTTTTTTCAACCCTTCGTTCAGCCCTTTTTTGACCTTTCGTCATCCATGTTTGTCTGTCCATCCCTTTGTCCACGTTTGTTTGACCCTTTGTCTAGCTTTTTCTTCATTCAACCCTTGCGTTTTGTTCCTTTCGTCGTTTTTTTCCAGCCCTTTCTTTAACCTTTTGTTTGTCAACCATGTTTGTCCACGTTTGTTTAACTGTTTGTTCGTTAGCTCTTCTCTTTGTTCGAATTTTGCCTCAGTAATCCCAAAGAGGTTCAATTGCCATCTCCTGATGGTTAATTTATCTGTCTGTTTAACCCATCCGCTCTAGAGAGGACGGGGTGGACTCGGTCAGCAATTCAGGCCGCTTCCGCGGGCGCTCCTACCGTGTGTAACCTGCTTCAACCTGCCAGACATATGCACAACTTCTTTTTGTTTTCATCTCCGCTGACATTATTACGTTGGGGCATCAACAGGAACTAAAGTCTAGACTCGTCTTCTCTCCGGTGCACCCCACTTGATTGACGTGATTTGGTGGAGATTTTGGTGACAACCTTCACACGTGTGGATCTGACCGACAATGCGTTTGCGCTTCTGCAACAGCCCCAGCAGTTGGTGAAATGAATGCAGTAAAGCAAACGCTGAATCGCAAACTATTTCTGCTGCTCCAAGGCTAGGCTGGGCCTAAAATGAAGCCGCCAAACGAACTGACTTCTTTCTTCTCCATTAAAAGAGCGTTCAGCTTTACCTAAGAGCAACCAAATGACGTTGCAGGACCATTACTTTTTCTTCATAACGAAAGACTGCTACACGGTTGCCTTAACTGGGCGATAAACTGGAGGTATAACGCTCAGATTTTAAACTTGTTTTTGTTTCCAAAAGAGTCTAGTAGTTTGATATTTTAGGGTATGTTCTTCTTTTTCTTTTTAACCAGGTCAGAGGTTTCCCAGAAGCACAAAGGTCACTGCAGAGTGAGAATCACTACAAACACTGTTACTAGCTGCAGTGATCTGAACACTGAGCCGTTGAACCTGGGTCCGACTGAACCTCGTTCACTTGGTTTAGGTCAGTAAAATATCAAGATGCTGAATGCTCAGTCTGACAAGATTGACCTTTTCTATGTAGATCAATTGCAGTAGATTTACTGCTGTACACCCGTACATTTTCACCAAATATTCTAGGAGAGAACTGATCGTTCATAGGTTCATTTTGCGAACTGGGGGGTCCTGCAGATAAATCGCTCTTCTTTTCCCCCCGCTTTTCCTTTGGGATTCAGATGCTTTACCCGAATACATGAGATGCCATGGATAAACCTGTGTTGTGGGGTTGGTTCTACAGCTGTGTAGCCTTTTAATTGCTAAATACCACTGTGTACTAATCACCAGACACTGCAGCCATTTGCACATTACACTGTAATTGTAAATATTTGTTAAATACTTACTTGTATCCCTTTATTTGTTTTGGTCCATCTTAGGATCTCTTAGGCCCCTTCGTGTCACTCGATTGGGATTTTATAGCAAGATCCACAGTCCTTGGGTGTTCCTGATATTTCAGTGCCAATCTCTTTCTTCTCAGGTTGTCTTTTTTTGTTGTTGTAATTATACCACGTTAAAAAGGCGTTTGTAGTTTCAAACAGATGATGCTAAGAATTTGTCTTAGTGTCTCGACATCGTGTGAAATTAGATTTTAAAAATGTTGGTCATTTACGGCTTGTTTTTTTTGTATTTTGATTTTGAAACTAAATGGAATAAAGTTCATGTGTTGTGTAATACCTCATACGTCAACTATTAGAAATCTGTGTGAAATGTGAGTAGTCAACCGATATTTGTTTTTCAGGGCTGATATCGATACCAGTTCTTAATAGTTAACAGGGCTGATAACCAATTTTTGGAACCGATATGCAAAAAAAAAAGAGAAGAAAATCTGTCAAAATGTAGAATTTTACCAACACCAAGCTCAGCTCCTCTCTCCCTCTCTCCTCTTCTCGTTCCCGGAGCTTCACACTGCGCTCGTGTGCGAGTGTGGTGTGAGTGACAACAAGGCTTCAGTGTTGATTGGCTACTACTCTCGTGACATATAGCCAATCGGAGACTGTTGTGTGCGGGACATTAAATGAAGCTGTGAGAGCAAACGGCACAGAAAGAAGAGACGGCAGTGGAGTCACAGTCGCGCATCTTATTTAATATTGGTGATTGGTTAAAAATAAACGCTGACACCGATAACCGGTCGACCCTTAGTGAGTAGCGTACAGTAATTAAAAAAAATAGTTTTCCAGCTTGACATCGAACAATACATTTTGTTTTTCTTGTAAAGAAAAGTAAAAAATGGCAGAGCCCAATGAAGGTAGTTTCGGAGGAGGACAGGGTAAGATTTGAACCTGCAACCTCTTTTTTAGGGGTCCAAGCACAAAGTGCAGCTTAAACCGTAAGTTCCAGAAAGCTGTAATTTTCAGGCTAAGTAGGAATGGTGTACATCTCGGCATAGGCTGAAAAGAGTAGTGATCAGCTTATAATTGGCACTATAGTGAAGATAAATGTTTTGACCTCTTACTCTTGAAGCGTGTGGCCTACAGTGAAAATTCCTGCTTTACCTGATTCTTTGGCTTAACCCGAACAGCTTTCTAATTGGGACTACGGACATCCCTTTTTGAGATTGAGCTAATTTGCATAATATGCCAGACAAACCTTCATAGAATAATTAGCTGATTAAGGCAAGTGAGGTGTCAAATGAATCTGTGGACTTGATATTGGAACAGGAAGCTTTTTTGGAATTTCTCAAAGGAGCAGCTAAAATTAACAGCTTTATCGTCTGACTGCTTTGGCCCAGCTAGCACCAATGGCGTCAATAGAACGATTGGGAAGAACCGTTAAGTCTGATTTTGCTTAAATTTGCTATAAACAATCAAAACTAAGAGGAAAGAGGGAAATAAAGTTGCTATTTGAACAACAGGGGGGACTAAAAATTTACAGCATTTAGCAGACGCTCTTATCCAGAGTAACTTACATTTCCTAATTTTAGGGACAGTTCCCCTGAGAGCAACTTAGGGTTAAGGGTCTTGTTCAGGGACCCAATGTTGGTAACGCCAGAGGTCGGATTTGAACCCACAACCTCTTGGTCCAAAGGCGAGTGTCTTAGCACTAGGCCACCAACACCCCGAAAACGCTATATAAATGTACATAGCCTAAGCCGTAAGGTTTGCAAAGCCGTCAATAAGTGGGGATGGTGTGCTGCTTGGCCGACTAGGAGTACTTTTGGCGATTTTTATGCCAAGTTTGACTTCTGAGTCACTCCTTGACGTTTACTGCATCAGCTGCTTTTGTGCTGCTTTTTGCAACTTTTGCTTTGACCCGGCTAGTTGCCGCTTGCAGCTATGTTATTATTTTTCCGTTTCATTATATCTATAAATTTGTTTCTTTTTATTTTTTGGACACTGCTAATGTCAGCTGCCCACTACTCCTTCACAGATGGGTCAAAGGCAGAGGTCACATTTGGTTGTGGTGCACTGTGTGCTGTGCTGCGTTCACAATGACAAATAATCACTCACTTTTTGTCTTATATACACTTTTAGGATTAAAATCTCCAGTTCCTTGAAGAGATACACCGTATTGTGTTTCTCGTCGAGTCATTCTCTTATTTTATCCCCATCATTAAGGCTGTCATTTCCTACTTTGGCCACAAGAGGGCACCGCCATTAGGAAAACTGTGCTATTACTAGGGCTGCGTTCGAAAAATCGATTCACCGATCAATATCGATTCTCGTTCGAAAAATACAATATCGATTCAAAAATTCGCGGATCGATCTTTTCCTGCGGCTATGCACTACTTCTGGCGACCGCGCAAGGAGAGCTATAAAAACGTGAGACCGGCGAAACCAAAACCAAATAGAGCCATGGCTGAAGCTGCTCCGCTCAAATCACCGTCTGGCCTAATTTTATAACCAAGCAAAATTAGTATTGACGCAAAGAAATCTCTAAATAAATCGATATCGAATCGAATCGAGAACTGAATCAGATCATGACCTTGTGAATCGGAATCGAATCGATTCAGGAAATCAGCAACGATACCCAGCCCTAGCTATTACTGTATTTTTGTGGTTCTTTCCTAACATGAGCTTAACATTAATTAGCTCACAATTTAACAGCTAGTGCTAGAAATATCTAGAAACAGACTTTATTTTTCTCCTTATTAACTTTTAAGCACACAACAATCACACACTTTCTTCAGGATTTGCCTAAGTTTGTCATCATGTAAAAAAGTCACTCCTACAGAGAGCTGTGTTTCCTTCCAAATCTACATCCACTGTAATCATCCACAGTGGGTCTCGTGGTCCGCCACCACCCCCTTTCCTCCCCAGAAATAAAAGATGCAAAGTCGATCCCAGTTTTAAAGCCATTTTTAATCTATATCAATAAAACACATCTCTTACATAAACGCTCACAATAAATCAAAGCATCAAGCCACGTGTTGTAAAATAAGTAAGAACACTAGGTCCAACCCGTTTTCTGTGTCATAAGCGATTTGTTGCCATCACAAGGCACCTGTCACAACCTGATGTTGGTCAGAGGCAGCGCCTCTCTACACACTCTAACCACCAGTTTGGGTCAGCGGCAACTCTTCGTCTGTCCGTTTCTTTTTCCACACAGACTCAGCCGATGTGTCAAAAGCACTAAGTGTGAGGAGGTGAGCCGGTACAACAGTCTACATTAGGAGCAGCAGCGCAAACCCCCTTCAGCCCCGAACGCTGGGCCAGAGTGGGACTGTTACAGAGAGGTGGAGGAGGGAGATGGGGAGACAAAGATAGAGAGAAAAAAAGGTGGGTTAGAGAGAAAGACGGGTGAGAGAAAGAGTCATGAGGAGAGAGAGAGAGAGAGAGAGAGAGAGAGAGAGAAAAAGAGAGAGAGATGGGTGAGAGAGTCATGAGGAGAGAGGGGGAGAGAGAGAGAGAAAGAGAGATGGGTGAGAGAAAGGCATGGAGAGAGAGAGAGATGGGTGAGAGAGTCATGAGGAGAGAGGGGGAGAGAAAGAGAGATGGGTGAGAGAAAGGCATGGAGAGAGAGAGAGATGGGTGAGAGAGTCATAAAGAGTCATGAGGAGAGAGAGAGAGAGAGATGGGTGAGAGAAAGTCATGGGGAGAGAGAGTCATAAAGAGTCATGAGGAGAGAGAGAGAGATGGGTGAGAGAAAGAGTCATAAAGAGTCATGAGGAGAGAGAGAAAGAGAGATGGGTGAGAGAAAGAGTCATGAGGAGAGAGGGAGATAGAAAAAGAGTGATGGTGAGAGAGAGAAAGACAGATGAGCAGGAGGTGAACTAGTGAGAGATAAACAGGATAAAAGGCTTCCAGTGATGCAGCTGCAGATGTTGAGGAGGTTGGTGATGTTGGAGGTGGACGAGACCAGACGGAGCTCTGCACTGCGCTGTGGGAATGAGTGTGTGTGTGTGTGTGTGTGTGTGGAGTGGCTGTAGTGTAGCCGAGTCCCTGCTTCAGCTCTTCCTCAAGCTCAGGTCAGCGGTGGTGAGCAGCGGGGAGAGAGAGCTGCCCTCGCACATCTCGTCTCTCTTCAGCACCAGGAACGCCTCACGACTGATCCCCAGCAGCTCACGCAGACCACGGTTCTCACACTACACCGTCAGGGAGGGAAGGGGAAGACAGAGTTAGAGAGAGAGAGATGGCAAGAGAGGACATTTCACACACCGAGAGAGAGAGAGAGAGAGATATGGGTATGATGAGAGTGATGGATGAGTGCGACATGGGTGGAGGAATGAGAAAGAGAGGGAGGGAGAGAGAGATATGGTGGGAACGAAAGAGAGAGAAACGAGTGAGAAGAATGTGACAGATGTGAGAGGAGAGAGAGAAAGAGAGAGATGGGTAAAGGTGAAAAGAAAGGAGTGATGCAAGAGAGAGAGAGGGAGATGGATGAGAGAGATGTGATAAAGAGAGGGAAAAAGAAAGAAAGATGGGAGAGAGAGAAAGTGACGTGAGAGTTAGAGAGAGAGAGAAACGAGTGAGAGAAGAATGTGACAAAGATAAGAGGAGGGAGAGAAAAAGTAAGAGGGGGGAGAGAGAGAGAGAGATGAGTAAAGGTGAGAGAGAAAGGAGTGATGCAAGAGAGAGGGAGGGAGATGGATGGAAGCGGTGTGACAGAGAGGGGAAAAAGAAAGAAAGAAGGGTGAGAGAGGAGAGAGAGAGAGAAAGTGACGTGAGAGAGATGATGAGAGGAGAGAGAAACAGTGAGCGACAAATGTGACAGAGAGATGTGAGGAGGGAGAGAAGAACAGAAAAGTGGGTGAGAGAAAAAGTAAGAGAGGGGGAGGGAGAGAGAGAGACAGATGGGTAAAGGTGAGAGAAAGGAGTGATGAGAGGGAGGGAGATGAATGAGAGAGATGTCACAAAGAGGGGGGAAAAAGAAAGAAAGATGGGGAGAGGGAGAGAGAGAAAGTGACGTGAGAAAGGTAGAGAGAGAGATACGGTGAGAGCGAGAGAGAGAGATGTGAGGAGGGAGAGAAAAAGAGAGAAGTGGGGGCGAGAGACATAAGGGGAGGAAACATAGGGAGGGAGAGATGGATGAGAGAAAGAAAAAGAGGGGGAGGGAGAGAGAAAGAGAGACAGATGGGTGAAGAAGAGCGAGAGAAAGGAGTAATGTATACGGGGGAGATAGGAGTGGTATGAGAGAGGGAGAGAGAAGGAGGGAGATGAATGAGAGAGATGTAAGAAAGAGAGAGCAAAGGAAAGAAAGAGATGAGCAGGAGAGAGAGAGGGAGAGAGAAAAATGGTTCAGGGAGGTGGATAAGAGAGAGGAGAGTGATGGTGTGTGAGAGAGAGAGAGAGAGATAGAGAGAGTGTGAGAGAGATGGACGGATGAGAGAAAGAGGAAGACAGAGAGAATGGTGAGAAGGAGAAATATGGGAGAGAAAAACAGAAAGAGGAAGAAGAGAGAGCAGAGTTAGTTGAGAGTTGAGCAGGACTGTGGCTGAGCATGTGTCCCGCCTAGAAAAGTCATCGAACCTCCAGTTGTTTGATCCGCTCCTCATCCTCACACACTCGCTCCTCGTCCACCTCGATGGCCTTCCTCATCACCGTGGCCATCTCGTTTATCTTGTCTAGATGCGCCTGCATCTCCTAGACACAACGTACACGCAACGTAAATGCACCAAGCCATCACAAATACACTCTCAACTCTGCCCTCGCGCTCCTGACTCTGCCCTCCCGCTCGCGCTCTCGACTTTACCTCAGGCTAACCTTTGTGCCGTGTTAGAAATCTCAGAGCCAAGTAGAGACAGGGTCACGTCCATTCACTACATTGGAGCATTGTGAAAAAGCCACGGTGAATCACATGAATTATATTGTAGCGAGGTCAACTGAATACACACGTCAACACTGCACTAAAAATGTTCATACAACCCAAAACTCGTCTTCTTGTTGCTCCTTCTGGCTTCATCTTGGAAATAAATGTGCTTATTTTGGCACAAAAATAACACCATACTTTTCTCTAGAGAATCTCAAGTATGCTGTCTTCCCTACCGTTTCTGCGATTCATTACAAAAACAGACAGAAAATGATCGCAATCTACGCAAAAAATGGAATTCCAGAATCGTGCAGCCTTAAAGTGCCCCTATTATGCCATTTTAAAGGTCGCTAATATTGTTTTATGAGTCTCTTAAAACAGGTTTACATGTATGCAAGGTCAAAAAACACTTTAGTTTTCTCCAAAAATAGATTTAATTTTACCCCATTTCTAAATGATTCGTAAACGACTCGTGTGAAGCAGTTGGAAGAATCAGTCTGTCTAAACCCCTCCTTTCCGTGAGCCCTCACTGCTGTGATTGGTCAGACGGCGCAGTCCTTTATGACTGGTCTACCGCTACAGCGTGCGGCGCAAAACGAAACGCCCATTGTCAAAACTGAACGATAGCTCTGGAGACCTGTCAATACATAGAAAAGATGGCCTCGATTTTACCTTATCAATTCGAGCCGGAGTCTGACGATGAAACGGTTGAAGTGGCACATCGACAAGAAACTGTTTCGCAAGCACGACTGGAGCAGGACGTTTCTCAGTGGTAAGTGTTTGTGGGCGGGCAAGTTGTTCGCGACGTAGAACGTGGGCGGACATTATTCAAATATGTTACTATGTGACGTGTGGCCGTAACAGAAAAAGATTCGAATTGCTGACGACTCGTTTAGGCGAATGTGAGCCGACTCTTTTTTTTGATAGACAAAAACTTAATTTATCGTGCACTGTCGGCGTCACAACTTTGCAGATAGTTTATGTTCACATACAGCTACATGACACGCTGCATGAAAGATCATATTTGAAAAAGCATAATAGGGGCACTTTAATTCTCAGTATTATCTGCACCAAGAAGACGGCTCAGTATAGAAAATAACATTGTTATTATATTTTTATTATAACTATATCACCGAGCTCTAATTCTCAAGCAAACGAGCAACCAGAGAAACAGCAGTTTATCAGTGAGTGAACGCAGTGTTAATACAGTGTGTGTATGTGTTTTGTGTGCATGAATACTCACACTGGTGTGTTGTTCTCTGAGCTGTGTTACAATGGTCGGATCCTCTCTTTTGCTGGCCATGAGGAGGCGGAAAACCTGCTCCCTGTACTTACTCATGATCAGCTCCAGAGCCGACTGATGCTCCTCCAAAGACGTCCGCAACTCTACGCGAAGAGTGAGAGGATGAAATCACCGCAAAGACGCACGCGAGTCAAGACATCAGACGTAGATGTAGATGAGAAACACATACCTTTGTTTTCCTGCTGCAGCTCTCGAATTTGCCTGTTCTCCTGCTGAATGCCCATGACTAGCGTAGATCTCGGTCGGTGTCTCGCCACCTGGTTTAGCGCCTCGATCTCCTCCTGATACTACAAAAAGCAAGTTTGACACACATCTGCTGACTTTGGATCAGTACATATGAAGTACTAACATGTACACTGGTGAACAGAGGACCTGAAACCTGTACTTAAGCAAAATAAAAGATTTCTTACAAAGAAAAAACTTAAGTAAACTTTAAAAGTCACCCATTTAAATACTAATACTAAAATAAAAGAATGCAAATGTCTTCTTCTTCCTCTTTCGGCTTTTCCCTTCAGGGGTCGTCACAGCGAATCATCTCTCTCTATTTAGTCCTATCCTCTGCATCATACCTTCATGTCCTCTTTCACCACATCCATAAATCTCCTTTTTGGTCTTCCTCTCAGTCTCCTGCCTGGTGGCTCCAACCTCAGCATCCTTCTACCTATGTACTCATTGTCCTTCCTCTGGACGTGTCCAAACCATCTCAGTCTGGCCTCTCTGACTTTATCTCCAAAACATCTAACATGAGCTGTCCCTCTGATGAACTCATTCCTGATTCTGATTCACATGTTTTTAAGGGGACAGTACATGAACACACACTGAGGAACGTATTAACAGACTTTTTAGTAATCGAAATAATCTGGAGTAGTGTAATGGTTATAGATGGGTCAAATGCGAAGGTCACATTTCGTTGTGGTGCGCTGTGCTGTGTTCACAATGACAATCGTTCACTTAATTAATTCAAAAATAAACACCGTGGGCAAGATTACACTGATTAGAGGTTCAGAAGGTCAATTTTGATTCCTTTCAATGATCTTACCACTACACCATCCTACAAATAACAATGTGTTGACACGGGGTTACTAGAACATGCTTGGTTGTGTTGCATGAATTCATGAAATACATCAAATGAAAGAATAAATAACATTTAGTTTTTGTCACTGCAAACAACATTAGGGTGCAAAATGTGACAATGTGACGAGTAAAAAGTATGTTACTTTCATTAGAACTAGTCAAGTAGAGAATGAAAGTGACGAATATGAGTAATGATCAGTTAAAAAGTACTTAAAGTAGAAATTTTGTACATTTACTCCAAATGGTAAAGAGCTGCATCGATTACTATTTTAGATTTGAATGAATGATTCTACTCATACTAATACTCTACTGATACTAATATTATACTCATACTAATACTCTACTGATACTAATATTCTGACTAATCACCACCACATTCTGACAGTCTTGAGTAAGATCAAGGGAAACGTCCTTTGCTTCCCCCATCCTCTGGCAGTTGCACGTTATATCTACATAAAAGCCAACCTAGAAGTGATTTTGATATTTTGTGGACATACACCATGGGAAAATGTTTTCATACTATGTGAAAATGTTTCTCGAATTAACCTCACCAATGTAAACTTCATTTAAATCCTCATTACTGTACAGTGAAGTCCCAGCTGAGACGCTTTCCTACCTGTTTCATAGCTTCCACTCGTTTGTTCAGTAACGTGGTTTGTTCTATCAGAATCTCGGCCGCGTTGTCATGGTCCCGGAGCCGATCCACCAGGGATTTGGCGTCAGCCAGAACCTTCTCCAGCGCACACGCCATCCTGCAAACAGCGGCAGCTCTGTAACACACCTCAACCTTTATGTCATTTATTAGATCATATCCAGAATGGCCCATGCTTCCTAATTACAAGGACAATCTCGCCCGAGCAACTTGGGGTTAGGGGTCTTGCTCAAGGGCATAATGGTGGTAGTGCTGGAGATGGAATAGAGCTGGATTTGAACCTACAAACCTACAAAAGTATATTGTCACTACACCATCAACACTACCTCTCCATGTAGTTTTTCTTGTGCTTAGAACAATTTCTCGGAACAATTTGTCGTGAAGGGATTTCTCAAAATAGTTTGTACTTCTTCTTTCTCTTTTGGCTTTTCCCTTCAGGGGTCGCCACAGCGAATCATCTCCATTTAGTCCTATCTTCTGCATCCTCTACCCTCACACCAACTAACTTCATGTCCTCTTTCACCGCATCCATAAACAGTTTGTACAATGACCAAAAATGTTTAAAAATCTGGACAAAAATGTTGTTCACGTCAATGTCGCCATAATGTGATTTTCATAAAGATATACAAATCAAAAAGTTTAATTTTGTTTTGCATATTAAAATATACTATGGCGCTAAACCTCAGGCATCCGCATTCTAGAAACCTTCACAAGCTTCTCCCAATGTTATTTTTTTAACCATTTGTATGATGGATTGTTTATAAATTAATCCAAAACAACCAAAAATGTGGCTCCATAGCATTTATCCAGGGCAGTTTGCATTTTCTAACTACAGAAAGTCTTCCTGGAGCAACTTGGATTAAGGGTCTTGCTCAAGCGTCCAACAGTGGTAACAGCCTCTCCTCTGGTCACCAACAAATGGGGCTTCAGACATTTAGATCACTACACTACTGCCCAAAATGATACACACAACTAGAAACTCTGAAAAAAATGATGTTCAGAGAAAACTTTATTTTGAAAACAGTGTTTTCATTGGATAGCGGGCCACTACTAGATCATGGCTTCTCCTTGTCTTTCCTGCTAGACTGGATACATATCTTTATCTACATCACATCTGATATGCTCCTCATCAAGACAATAAATCAGTCCTCAAACACATCTACAAAAAGCCACCACGAGCCTCACCTGCTGAATTAGGTTCAAGAAGCATTAATAGTTGACCTGAACATTTCAACACTCAATTATGTGAATGAAATCCAGGAAACATTCCTTCATTTCCCAGTATTTCACTCCAGACGAAACCTCTCTGGTAAAAGAAGCCACATTTTTGCATGATGACTTACACCAGGTAGTCACGTTTAAAGTATTACAGAGAAGAACCAAACACATGATAACATGAGTAATAAAACTGAACTGAGGTCTACAAAGCCATCATATATAATCCTACAAGAACCAGACCTAAATCACGCAATCAGTAAAAATAAAAATATAAATAGTTGTGTTGCCAGAGACTTGACTTGAGGCTGTGGAGGTTTACGTGGGTGGATGTACCTACAGCTTTTGAGAAATGCTCCAAAACAACCGAGAAAAGCTGATAAAAGTGGGTGTATAGAGGCTGGTATTTCCGAGTAAAACACAACGGGCCTCGTCCACCAACCATTCTTAAGACGATATTTGTTCTTAAACGCATTCAGATGGGGTTTGACGAAGACTCTGAAATTCACAAATGTTTTCTAAATTGAGATCTGTTCTTAGGCAAGAGCAGAATCTACACACGGTGAAGACACAACCTTTATTTCATGCATATTAGTGCAAAACATGAGTTTACTGGGCTCTCTTCAATGTTACACTTATATAATATTATACCTTTCCGATGTCTTAACTTACTTTAGAACAAATTTTTAACAAAAACTAATTCAAAAAAAAATACTGGTGAATCTGGGCCAACGACCCTTTAATAATAATAATAATAATAATAATAATAATAATAATAATAATAATAATAATAATAATAATAATAGCATCCCACGAACACAATGTGTGCGGTGCTGAAACTCTACATAAGTCATTTTCGTCGGGACTGTGAAGGTGAACTAATGGCAGCTAACTAGTCAGATGGCTAATGTGATACTGCATGTAAATGATGTACTCTCATCCCTGTCTTATTCTGTTCCAGACCAAAACGATCCATATCGCTTGCTGGAAGTAGATATTATTAATCTCATACATCGAACGCATTGAATACATTTAAAGCAGGAAAACGTACCTTAAATTGTGGGCAAACTACAGCTAAGGCGGTTGCTGCTTCGCATTAGTTTACTTCCTGCGTCTACAACGTCAGATGGCTATGAATGCTGGGCGATGTAGGATTTAACATGTCGCGCTGTTGCCGACAACGCCAAGGATGTCCACAAGGTGGAGGCAAATAATCTTATCATGTACTGAAGCCTTCTTAAAAACTCGTATTTCTTCAAGAGGTAGAAAACAACTTGGCGTAAATCACTTTTCCATACATAGCCTGGAATAAATACATTTTCCAGGCATATCACCAAGTTTTCCAAACATAATTTAATTCCAATATAGTTATAATTGAAATTGATTCCAGTTGCCTTTGCATATATGTTATCAGCTATAACATTACGACCACCCGTTTTTACCACTAGGCACGCCCGGCCCTAACAAATTTGAAGCCCTAGGCAAGATTTTAGGTGGCGCCCCCTTGCATCGCAGTAAATTCCACTGCTAGTGTACATTTACTCACAAGAAACTGAACAGCTTTGTCTTAGACATTCTTTTATTTAAATTAACCAATAGCACATTCAAAATACTTCAAAAGAAATACTAAAAATATGAACCGAATATATGAAATACTATATAAATTGCTTACATAAAGTATTAGATTTAAATATTCCCAAAATAAAAAGTGACATAACTTAAATTGTAAATACAATATAAATAAGGCAATGCACCAAAAATGACAAGGATTTCAATAAAAAAATTTAACAAAAAGGTGATCTTACAAAGACCTCTTAGGAAAGATACGTATCATTATTATTATTACTACTACTACTTAATAGGCTTTGCTAAGCAGGTGAATTCATGTGGGCTTGTTCTTTTCATATTAAGACACATTAATACCAACTAGTTTTAAGAATAGTGGAATGTTACACTTTTTTTCTTCCTCCGTTTTGGCGTCCCCTGGATGGATGGATGGCGCCCTTAGCATTTGCCTATATTGCCTATGCCACGGGCCGGCCCTGCCACTAGGTTTTTATGTTCATGGGGTCATGTCTAACTCCATAATTAAAAAACGGAATTGACCCTGGACAAGATCAAATCCATGTGAATACCACACAAATTAACACAGATTTGTACAACTACTAGCATTTTAGTTACAACACTGTTATATAACGCAAGAAAAAAACTATTGCTTTAACACAGCAAAATAGAGACATTTTTTTTAAGGCTGGCACAGTGGTGCAGTGGTTAGCACTGCCGCCTCAGTGTGAGGGTCCTGGGTCCTGGGTTCGATCCCTGGGTTGGCCGTACAGCCTGTGTGGAGTTTACATGATGCTCTCCACGTGTTCACAAGGGTTTTCTCTGGGTGCTCTGGTTTCCTCCCACAGTCCGTAAGCATGCACTATAGGTTGATTAGTGAAATTGGCCCCATAAGGTATGACTGAGAGTGTGGTTGTGTGTGCCCTGCGGTGTGTTGGCACCTACCCAGGGTTGGTCCCTGCCTCGTGTCCGTAGTTCCCGGGATAGGCCAGGTTCCCGCAACCCTGATAGGGACTAAGCGGTTCGGAAAATGAATGAATGTTTGTTTTTAATAATGTGTAAACCTGAAAGAACATGGAGTGTTGTCCAAATTCGAATTTAGAGCTCTAAACACAAAAACTACTTCCGTTCTAAATGTTAAAATGAACAGAAGCTAAACATTCTTTATCAATGTATATGAACACTACAGTCACTGCAAGGCCATCATTTCAGTAAGTTGTTCCAACAATGTCCCATCCCCTGAGCAAAAAAGACTGATCATAGTCCAAGGTCTTTGCATTCATTTTTTCAGATGGTGATAACGAGGCATCTCACGTGTCCTACTTCTTCCTAACATTGTGGTTAGTTAACAGCCTTCTATGTACTGTGAATGCACATCCACACCTTTTTAAATGCATGTTTACAATTGCATTAATTGTATCCCATCTTCATTTAGCTCTAATGTGGGAATATCTATGTGCCTTGGTCCTTGACTGTGTAAGATAGCTGTGAGACATAAGTACAGCAGATATAAGAACTTTGCAGCCATTGTACTGTTTCTAACATGACTATTAATAGATGCTCTCTGTGGCTATAGCTGTTGCTGTAGTTCCCTGTATGACCCTGATTATGATAATCTGATTTTAGCTGAGTGAAAACAAATCCTCACCCGATTATGACACACCTGTCACAGTTATTTTTGCTGTGAGGTGTTATTATAATCTTTCACAAACTTACTGACCCAAGGATTAGCAACAGAAAGAGGAATACCCTATTAATAAAGGCCCTAGGTTAGCTGGCACAGCAATAAATTGTGTTCGTTATCTATTTATAAAAAAATTATATTTCATCTTGCTCATAAGGATCTATGTGATTTGTGGAGGTCCTCAACGTTTTTTTTCTGATAAATGATGATGCCTTTAAATGCTTTCACTGGAAATACACACACCAATAATTGCCTAATTGCCCAAAGGCTTGGTATTTTCCAATAAGTTTAAAAGCGCCTGTAATTTAGGGCAAGTAAACTCATGGCCCAGTGGGACTGTGATAGAATAAATTAAAAAAATAATCTACCAATAAACATTTGCTTGAAAAATAACTTGTCATGCACAATGTAACTAAATAAAATGTTAATTGGGAAAACACATTATAAACCATATTATTATTGTTGTTGAAAGGACAAGCAGCTGACCTTCCAGAGACCTCTATGAGATACTCTGTGAGTTAAGACTTCTGTCAAGCTATACACTACCAGTCAAAAGTTTGGACACACCTTCCCATTCAATGTTTTTTTCTTTATTTTCATTACTATTTACATTGTAGATTCTCACTAAAGGCATCAAAACTATGAATGAACTGTGTAAGGGCTATATGACCACGAAGGAGAGTGATGGAGTGCTGCACCAGATGGCCTGGCCTCCACAGTCCCCTGACCAAACCTAATCGAGATGGTTTGGGATGAGATGGACCGCAGAGTGATGGCAAAAGGGCCAACAAGTGCTCAGCATCTCTGGGAACTCCTTCAAGACTGTTGGAAAACCATTTCAGGTGACTACCTCATGAAGCTCATCGAGAGAATGCCATGAGTGAGCAAAGCAGTGATCAAAAGCAAAGGGTGGTTATTTTCAAGAATCTAAGATATAAAACATGTTTTGGGTTATTTCACACTTTTTGTTTACTACAGAATTCCATATGTGTTCATTCATAATGCCTTCAGTGAGAATCTACAATGTAAACTGTCATGATAATGAAGAAAAAACATTGAATGGGAAGGTGTGTCCAAATTTTTGACTGGTAGTATATATATATAAAAGAACTAACATTGTTAGCTACAATGTCAGCTTCCTGAAAAAACATTAGAATTAAGGTTTTAATTTTTTAATTTTTAAAATACACTTAAATGTGACACATGTATTTGCCTAACGTAGGACCTGCATGCAACAGTGCAGGAAATACGGAATAAATGTGACCCGATTTGCCGTAATGAGTCGGAAGTCGGCGTTCTATTTATTTAGATACGGGCCGATTATGTTGAAAAACATCCCAAAAATATCGTTTTTTTCTTTTTTGGAGACCAGATTAATTTTGAAGACCTTTTCGTTCATATAAAACCAAAAAAAAACACGATATGTTTATGTTTTGTCAACATAATCGCCCCGTATCTAAATAAAAAGAACGCCGACTTCCGACTCATTACGGCAGATCGGGTCACAAACAGATCGGTAGGCCGCAAGGACTGGGACTGAGGAACGCTGGCCTAACCCTCATTAATGACTACAACTTGTAATGAGCAAATCTTGTAACTTGTCGTAAGCTGTTGACAAATAAAACCCAATTAATTTTTACAAGTCATTTTACATAATTATTTGACCATTTATTTTAATAAAAAGAATACGACTGAAAGTAAACAAAATCACCTGACCAAATAACAAACCTCAGGTGCGCGCGCGTGCATCCCTTTTCCCGCCCCGCTCCCATGGAGACGTGGCAGCTGCGCTCTGATTGGCCGGTTCGAACAGCGCTTCCTCCACAACCGAACGCCGTTCGCGAGCCTTTTAGTGGATACGCCGCCGCTCGCCGCTACGCCACGCGCCTCTCTACAGTTACGGGCGAACGGCTGCAGCCGTGGACGCGGTTCGCGACCCACAGCGACGACACTCGGGATCGGGATAGTGGTCGTCCGCGTGTACCCACGTCGGCGTATAAACGGCGGTAAGTTGAGCCGTGGTTTGCCTGCAGCTCAGCCACGTCCTCGGAGATTTTTTACGTTTCCACGCAGAACACGCCGCGCGAGAGGGGAGCGAAACGTGACAGGGTTTTCTTGAAGTGAGCTAATGTTTATTTCAGTGTGAAATCTTGAGTGGTGTTTAACTAGCCGTGGCTACCTTTCGTAAGAGTCAAAAAGTTTGAAAAACTTCTACACGCGCGTCTCTCGGCGATGCCCGTGACGTCACAAACGCTGAGTTGCTGTTGTAAGTGGTCGTTGTTTGTGTGTGTTCCACGCGACGATGAGGATGTTAAATGCCCACCTCCCCAAATCATCACTCATCAGTAAACATGAAAACAAACAAACAAACAAATGATTATTGCTCATCTTTACTAAATGGAAACTGTCACAACTTTGGAAATTGAAATTTAGGGAAATTGACATTGCGATATTTTGAAAATCTTTTATACATGTTTATATCTGAAATGTTGGATTTGATCTCCCAGTTACAGTAGTGTAAATGTTACTGAAGTAAAGTTCAGAGAGGTGAGTTTTTATTTTTAGTTGTTAACTTGAACTGCACAATGTTGGGTAAAATGACATTACAATATTTATTTTTTTCTGCGACTTAAAAAAACAATATTATTTAACCCCTATTATTTAATACTTTATTATTTAACACTTTGGGAAGAAAAACAATATTTCAAATGGTTGAAAGATTTCTGTTCATATATACGAATGTATGGGGTCTGGGGGTGAATGAAATCTGTTTTCCATATGTATATAATTATTTTGTGACTGAATGATTACAAAATGATTGCAAAGAATACATTATTCTAGAGTGATTACTTTTGTTTCGGATGGCATAAGCATAGAAAACAACAATAATAATAATAAAAGTAGTTTTTTTTTTTGCAACTTACAATCAGATGAAGTTACATCGGACATCTCTCTTTTTTTTTTTTTTTTTTTTGCTCCGTTCTCCTTTTGCATTAAGCAGACTTAATTTGCCATACATTTATATTGCATATTTACATTTATGTTTTGTTAGTAAATAGTGCATATACATGTTTCTAGAAGTGAGCAGTTTGTGGTACTTTAAGGCTTCATTCCCCACATCATTATTGCAGGCAGAGAGGTCGAGGTTCTGCCATTCCTGTTTCCTTTCCCACAGGAGGGGGAGAGGGGCAGGTGTTTCCCTGCAGTGTTCACTATTCTGCCAGACAGGAATAAGATTTAAAGCATCTATTTAATCTCTAAGGATATTATTTACTGTAATTAAAACACTGACTAGACTAGTTCATTGATGTTCGGTTCACAAAAACACTGGCTTTCTAACTAAATACAATTTATTAATTGGGTTTTGACTTGCTGAGTCGCTTTAAAAAGATTCTGTGTTTGAAGACGGACAAGTCTCAATATAGACACTACTTTAAAATATATCCCAAATAACCATCTAAAGGCCCTCTGTGAGATAGCATGAGATCATGGACATCTCGTAGAAAAGTGGGTAAAGCATTGGTGTGAATGAATGAAAAGCTTAATGTCCCTAAACCCTCTCCCGGCCATATGTGTTGGGCGATGACACGGCAAGCTGGCCATGTTTATGAATCTTGGATTACTGCTTGTTTATTAATGACACACCAGCTGACAACTGAGAGAGAGAGGCTCTCCAACAATAGGAGCCATGGTGCTCTTACTTTATTATGTGGGCTGTGTTTGACACTGCCTTTTCGTTATTTGCCACAGAGAGGCACACCATTGCCAAGACGACAACTTCTGTTTGCCTTTTTACCACCAAGCATTTCGTCCTCTTGGGTGATGTTTGGTCTCCCGTTTTCTCTTTGGGATTGCTTGAATCTAAAGAAGTAGGTAATCAAACTTTGAAACCCTGTTGACGCTGAACCTTTGGACTTTTTTCTCTCTGTCTGCTTTTTGCTTCACCAGGATTGTGGATCTGATACTCTCTTGACTCTGTTGGACTCCGCACATTGGCTATATTTTATATTTAGACTTTATTTGTCTTAAACTGTAAAAATCCTTCAGTTTGTGGTGGGAAGTTAGTTAGAATAGTTAGATTTCTTTAGACAGGCGGTGAGGTCAGCTGTGTGAACATCCTTATTTATCACAATAAATTGTATAAGCTTGGAATTCTCCTTGGACTCTGAAAAGAGCCTGAGGCTACGTTCACACTGCCATGCTGAAGTGACTCAAATCGGATTTTTTGCCTTAATGTGAGACAGATCTGATCTTTTCAGGGCTGCGTGGACATGCAAATCTGATCTTTTCAAATCAGATTTGTGTCACTTTCATATGTGGTACTAAATCTCATACGTATCCGATTCGCGGCCATGCAACCTGAATGTGAACGCTCAGATCGGAATTCATGCGGCTTTTTGCTTATATGCATGCGCTGACGTCATCAGCCTGCACCCGCAGCGCGGGAAGGTAAAAAAAGGAGGAGAGCTGCGATAACAGTCAGTGGAAGGATGGAGAAGTTGGGGATTTACTTGACTTTTTTTCTCCTTTTCGACCTGCTCATGTACAGCTGATTCACTGTTTGTCGTCCTCCAGAGCAAAGTGCGATACACGCGTGAGCTACTAACGCCTCCATTTTTAATGCCATGAGTCGTCCCACAGATATGACGCTTTTTTTGTTGTTGTTGGTGACGCAGTTGACCCGTGTAAAAACGTATCAATGTGCGCAATGCGTGACGTTTCGGAGGACCGATGCGTTCACATTGCAGTCAGATACACGCCACTTGTAGTTATGAATGTGAACCGTCAAGATAGACAAATCCGATCTGAGCAAAAAATCGGAATTGAACGATGTGGCTGGCAGTGTAAACGTAGCCTGAGGGTTCACTGGAGAAAACTGGATGAGTGGTATTGGTGTAAATAAGTTTCATCACAATGTGGTATTACATCCAGGGAAAGCACAGCCTGCTATGGTTCGATTCAATTAAGGATTGTTAAGACAATAAGACAATATCAGCTGATTTAACACTTTCATTCACATCAAATCAACTAACAACTCTAGACTAAATCAAATACAAAACACAAAACATCGTTTGACATTTTTATTTCCAAGCTCAACCAGAAATGTAACAGATTTTTTTTTTTGCGTGCAAGGCCGTGCAGCTCAGCTGCTGAATATGGATTATCATTACTGAAGCTGAGCTCTCTGGGTGGCAGCTGGGACCCCTGTGGTACTGGTCTTTAAGAGGGGTTTTCCTTCAGGAAACAGGGGGCGGGGGATGCTGAAGGACACCATTGAACAGACCCAAACCCACTAATTGTGTGTGTGTGTGTGCGTGCGTGTTGGGCACATAGGGAGGGGCGTTAATGAAACTAGCTGACAGGTCAATTAAGCACGCGCACCAAGACACATCTATCAACAGAAGAACACAATGAAATAGGAGGAGATTGATGAACCGAGGCGGGGGGGGGCGGGGACACGTCAGGACCCATGTGCGAACCACTGGTGCACACGCATGTGCCACGTGCTGGCTCACGTCCGAGGGTCACGCCGGGGAGCTCGCAGGGACGCGTCTGGGGCGGCGGGCCGTGATCCTCTTAGGCGATTAGGGAATCCGTGCAAGATGATGACCTGTGCGAGGAGCCCCCTGCCCCCTTTCCCATACCCCTCCACCCTCCCCGGCCCCTTCTTTTTTTTTTTTTTTTTTTTAAGCTCTCCAGGCCACTCACCCTGGCTTCTTCACATTTAATTAAAATCCCAAATCTGAACTGTAACTCATGCAGACATTCATTAGAGCAGGATTACAGCTCATGGCAGTCAACCTGCCGCGTATCCAGCCAGACTCGTTGGGTAAAAGTCAGAGCAGTCGGGTATCTGTTCAAGATTCTCTGCTTCTCTTCTATTAGGGAGAACTGTGAAGCGAAAGAACGAGCTTGAAATGTGTAAATTGTGTAGGAAAGTTGAGCACTTTGCAGTGTACTATTTAGACAAAAAAGTGGCTTCACAGTGAAACCTGTCAATTCACTGCATTTTTCAAAACAGTTTTGACTAATTTATAATTAATTGCTCGTCTCTAGCTTGAACTGTGCTATGAAAAAATCCTTCCTAAAGAGTTGCAAAGAGTTTCCGGGCGATCTGTACCCTGGCCTAGCGAACCTTGCGGCCGTTAGTGACGGGGAGTTTCCACTTGCCATGACCGTTGGCATTTTTATTCTGTGCTGCCACCCGGTGACAGAGAGGAATGTTGTTTGTGTGTGTGCCAGAGTTGTGTGGAGAATGTGACCGTGCCCCTGCCCACGGTGCTGGGTCGTGGCCTGGCCTTTAAGCTGCACTTCCCACTTGACCACTCTCAGCCGGGCTATAAAACACGTTTTTGTTTTGCTCGCCACTTCGCCCCCTCCACCCCTCCTTCCATAAGCCGTGTGACATTTTGGGGGCTTAAAGCTCAGCAGCAACTCGGCCGACTGAGAAGCTGCTGGTGTTTGAGACCTCGTTGTCTGCACCTTCATGCTGTTCCCATAATGCCGTCTCTGTCTTTTGTGTGAGTGGGCTCTCTCTCGTGCTCATTTGCTTGGTCTGTCCTTCTTTTACGTCTTATTTTTGGCTAATTTGTAATTCTTCTTAATTGAGGGTTCCTTCATCGGAAGTTAGCCTAGGCTACTTCTTGTCTTCTTATCTTCCTCCTCCTTCTCCTTCTTGTGATCCCTTCTTCTCCTTTATTCTAGTGTAACATTCTTTTTAATTAAGTCCAAGGACTAGAAGGTTGTAGTTCTTCTCCTCCCCTCTTCGCCCCATTCTCCTCGACCTCGCTTCTGCTCGTCTGACTTCCTTCTCCTCGTCCTCCCCTCTTCGCCTTTTCTCCTCGTCCTCCCCTCTTCGCCTCCCTTCTCCCCGTCCTCCCTGTCCTTCCCTCTCTTCTCCTCGTCCTCCCCTCTTCGCCTCCCTTCTCCTCGTCCTCCCCTCTTTGCCTCCCTTCTCCCCGTCCTCCCTGTCCTTCCCTCTCTTCTCCTTGTCCTCCCCTCTTCGCCTTGTCCTCGTCCTGCCCTCTTCACCCCCCTTCTCCTCATCCTCCTTTCTCCTCCTCCTCTATTCTTCGCCTCTCTTCTCCTCATCCTCCTCGATTTGCTGCTTTGCCTCCTCTCAGCCCGCTCTTTACTTGCTTATTTCACTTTCTCATCGTGCCCCTTCATTTTCCTCATCTCCCCCCTGCCCCCTGCTTCACCTCTCCCTTCTCACCCCAAAATTAATCTGCTTTGTTTGATAAAACTGTGTTAATCAGTTTTGTAATCAACTGAGACTATAATGAACCAGAAATCAAAGCATTTTTGGCCATTTTACAAACAAGTAAGGGTTAAGCTAATAAACTAAGTGTATATTAATCAAACAGAAAAAAATGTTTGCGGAGAAACTTGGACCTTTTTAGATTTCACTCCATTTTTATTACTCCATTTTTTTTTTTTTTAAATCAAGTGTTCAATCCCCTGCCGTGTGTGTGTGTGAGTGTATGTGTGTGAGTGTGTGAGGTGGGGGTGTAACAATAGGAGTATTGTAAACGCCTGGCCTGGACCAGTTGGGGTAGGTCTGTGCTCCGCCGAGCCACTTCATTATTCAGTCCCTTGTTTTTGCCCCTCCTTCTCTACTTCCCTGCCTCTGTCTTTCTCTGCATCGCTCCGTTTCTGTCCCGCTGCCTATCTGGCCAAGTTGCTCTGACGGCCAGTTGACCTGACGTTTGGTTTCCAAGCGAGCGCTGCAACTGTCTTCGGATTACACCTGCGTTACTGATTTGCCTTAAAGTCCTAAACCAAGCCTGTGTCTTTACCGATCGGAATCTAACGTGGAACAAATTTCTGTCTTTTGTTTAATTCAGCCGATCAGGTGAGCGTGGGTTGTGCAGTCTCTGTTATTTTTGTGATGCTCAGTGTGGTTCAGTAAAAGACTGGAAAAAATGTTTACAATTTAGTAGAAATGAGTTTTTCCCCATATCTTCTAAGACTGTTGTGTTTCCCCTTTGTTTTTTCCGTCTCTCACACTTGCTGATGTGTGTCGGTGAATTTATGCGTGTGTATGTGTGAGTAAGCACATGCCGCTTTGTTTCCTCAGCTGTGACAATGTTGACCGAACCGTCTTAATCTGCAGGGAAGAACCCACTCTGCTTTTGTTGTCTTTCTTTCATGCATTTGGTTAATGTTCTTTGGGAGGGCAAGAATCTTTGTAGTTTTGTAATGCAAGTCAGAGAAAAACCCCCAGCATCTAGGATGGTGTAACTTAATGTGACATCATTTTGTTCATGCCTGTAAACGTGCTTAATACTTTCCCAGTGGCTGTGTTCATAAACTGTCCCCATAAACAGATTCTACCTTGTGTTCAGTCACATGCCTCTGTCCCATCCAACAGTAAAAACCCCAACCCAAACGAATTAACTATTTGTTATTCCTCACATTGATTATGGCTGCAGGATATTGGAAACAACTTGACACTGCGATATATATTTCCATATTTCTTTATCAATATTTGAATATTTTTATTGACATTTTTTAGCAAATAACCTTTAAATAATGAATGAGTTCTTGATTGATTAGTGCAGGTTAGTACATCTTTATAGATAAATAGTAATCAAACCTGAAAAGTAACTTTTTACTGCAGACTAGGGGTGCACGATTCAGAAAATCTGTCTTAAAAAGTCTAAAATTCAGAAAGTTAAATTTAAGGCCTTAAAATGTCTTAAAAACGCCCAGATTTTCATCCTAGGTTTTAAATTTAATTTATCCAAGTCTTAAAATTCTCGCTTCCGTTCATTCCCAAGAAGCGTTGTCTGCAGAAAATAAAATTTTAAACCACTGTAGAACTAATCCTTGAATTAGCGAGCTATCGGCCAATCAGAAAATAGAATTTCTCTAAAAAAAAAAAAAAGATTTTTAGTTGAGGCTGAGTTTTAAACGCCTTCCACATCCTTGTATAGTGCACTACATAGGACACACAACTGATGATATTGCACCCTATGTAGTGCACTGATGTAGGACAGAGCGACTGAATCGGGCGTTAACCTCGGGTGAGGTCTGTACATCTTTATAGATAAATAGTAATAAAATCTGAAAAGTAACTTTTTAGTGCAGACTAGGGGTGCACAATTCAGAAAATCTCACCATTCGATTCCAGTTCTTGTTCTCACGAATCGATCCCAAATTGAGTCACGATTCAATACATAGATGAATTTGTTTCCAGACTGCTGTTTTGAGTTATTTTTCCCATTTGACTGTGGCAGATCAACAAACAAATCACACTAAATTAAATGCAGTTTACTAAGGGTAATGCATAGGCGCTCATACTGACTGCGTGTACTTCATGCTCACGCAGAGGAGGTCTTTTCGGGGCAGATTTCAACATTGCGGCCTCTATGGTACTGGCGAGCTGAATTCGTGTCTCTTTCGCATGAATCGATTTTGAAATGACAAGAAGAATTCATACGGCACAGCCCCACTGCAGACTTTTTGTGTGATCTTTACTTTCTTGAACCCTTAAAACTTTTATCAGATTAGACGTGTTTAATGAGAACCGGGTGAGTTTTTCTGCTTTACCCAGTAGCAAAGAAGTTTACATGTTTGGTTTATTTTGCATGTTCAAGATTAGACTATCACGGTGAAGGTGCTGAAGCGGTAGGCCTATGCTGTATAGGCCTGTTTGTGATGTTGATTTTAAAGTCATATCATCCAGACTAGGGATGGGAATCAAAAACCAGTTTCAACTCAGAACTCATTTGTACACCAACGTTACCGCTTCTTCTTAATGATTCTCTCATTTGCCAGCACGACATTTTCTGACTTTCCGGAAGTTTTGTGACGCGGTACATTACATCACACTCTCTGTGACTAGACCTTTAACCACGGGGAATTATGACGGATAAATGATTATTTTTACCGCGCATGTGTTTACATGGCAAACATTTGTGAATCGAATGTTAGTGAATCGCAACGTTCACTAAAATGCTCCAGTTCAGTTAAATCTTCCCCTTTATTACAGTCAAAACTTATATTTCAGCTGGTAAATAAGAAAAACAACCACATTATACTTTTCCTCGTAGTACAGCTGTTTACTTGGTATTTATTTATTCCCGGCACGCGCCCACAGCGCTGTTGTACCACGGCTCTCATATGGAACGCCCACATGGCAAAAATGTACAGTACTTCTCTCCCAGAAATGAGTCAGAAATGAGTTATAGACCAAATTGAGTCCCACTGCTTGGGATGGCCAAAATTCTTTATTTTCCATTAATCAGAACATATTTTTTTTCAATTATATAATGTAAGAGAGTAATAAATATGGAAAAATGCATGATTTATCAAATAATTTTATTCGATATCCAGATGGATTCCAAATGGATAAAGAGGTGTTTCCAGCTGGCACCAATCTTATTTTTTGTCGTAGTACTAAGCCGTAGAATGTCTCTGCAGAATAAACACTGTCAATATGAATGTGTTCATGTTCATAGTCTTGTGGAGACATCATTTTGGGGAAAGCTAAAATGGTTGCTGTTTTTGCGGAGGACTGTGTAGAACTACTTTTTCGCTCTCAAAAATCTACTCCGAAATCGATAAGAAAATTAATAAGGAATTGGATTTCTAGGCAGAATTGACAATGGCTTTGATATTGATCAAATCTTATCAATTCCCACCCCTAGTCCAGACCCGTCAGCTTCCTGACTGTAATTCCAACAAGATCACTGCAATGGCAAGTGTAACTGCTGAGGAGCTTGGGAGAATAAAATTGTTAAGCCACTAAAACCAGAGGAAAACGTTTCAGTGTGGTTGATGAGTCCATATAGTTAAACTTTAAAGGGTTAGTGAGACCTAGTCTGTTTGTCGCTTCTGAAACCTGAGTATGTTCGTGTGAGAGTGACAAAAGCATGGTGTGTGTTTCAAGAATTGTGTGTCTGTGTGTGTAGGGTCACTTTCACTAACTTGTGCTCCCTCTGGTGCTGCTGTTTTCCCTCAGAATGAAGAGGTGAAGCCCCTTTGATAGCAGTGATGGCAGTGCAGGCCAGCCTCCAGGTAAGAACAGAAAATAAATGGTGTACATCAAATGTAATAGTAATAATAATAATAATAATAATTGTTTATCATTCATTCATTTATTTACCTTATTATTATTATTATTATTATTATTATTGGCTTTTGCATACAATTTTACTGTATCAAAATCACCGAACAGCTTTTACTATGGGAGCCTCTGTTCTCTTGTTTGCTGTAATGTGAATATTTTCTATAATATTTTTTTAAATTAATTTTTATTTAACCTTTATTTATCCAGGTGAACTGTTTGAGAAGTAATTCTCATTTACAAACATGACCTGGCAAAATAATTTCAATAAGTACTGCATCCTACATGCTTTATTCTCCACAAAAATGATTAAAATCATGCATAACAGTGGTATCAGCAATGGGTTTGTTGTTTATTGCCGTTTCAGGTTGTGCTTTTTTTTTTTTTTTTGTTAGGATTTCATCTCACGCTCCAGGAGCCAATCCATTCATGCATAACAAACATTTCTCATAGCCAGACTGAGGATGTAAATATCCATTAAAACAGTGTCGTCACTGTTTAAGTGCAGTCTGTGGGCATATGCAGTGCAGCCCACGTAACACGTGTGCTCTGCTCATTGCGTAATGGGAGTGTGCGGAGTATGTGCCATGTGTGTGCAGGCGTGCATGTGTAATCTCTAAACACACGAGAGAGTAAAGCTCCGTCTGCCTCTGGACTCGTGTCACTGCTGTGCATGAAAGGTTGCACATGAAAGGTGTATAGGCTACATAGTGGAAAAAGTTACGATTTTCCCACCCTGCATACATCTAAAGCAAGCAGCGCTGATCATTTTACAAGTGCTCCAGACTAGGATTTTTGCCTCCAAAGCTGTTGCTTATGACTTTTTGATCTGCGTCATGGGAGAGGAAATCCATAAGCAGAACGGGACTGTCATTCTATAATGAACAAGACGTTATATGGGAGTGATTAAGCCCCATTCTAGTTTAGGTGATGGTGTGTATACTGTAGGGGTGTAACAATACATTGATCCACATCAGTATATTGATTTAATGATCCAGCCCATACCATCGAACAAGAATGGAACCTATCGGTCAGACATCATGCTTGTTGTAACACTGCTTTACGTTAATCTGGAGGTCTATTTTTATCAAGAGAAAATTGTGGTATCGGCACACATTAAATCGTTGTCCTTTTATTATACTTTTTTTTTTTTTTTCTTCTTCCAACTTCAAATTTATTTTTATAGCGCTCTTAACAACATTGTCACAAAGCACTATACATATAACTGGCCTAAACCCCCCCAACAAGCAAGCCTGAGGCGACAGTGGCAAGGAAAAACTCCCTCTAATAGGAAGAAACCTTGAGAGGAACCAAGACTCGGAGGGGGACCCCATCCTCCTCTGAACGACCGGGCGCACCAACATTTAATGCACAACAAGCAATAGTTCAAGAATAGTTCAACTGTGATGAAAAGTGATTAACGCCCCTTGTATACTGTTGATTTCACACTTTTAATTAATTCTATCTTCATTCCATGTCTTTTTGATTATTATGAACCTGCCACCGTAGTGTAACAGTTAGGGTGTTCGCCCCATGACCAGAAGGTCGCCGGTTCGAATCTCAGAACGGTAAAGGGTACCACTGAGGGGCTCATGAGCAAGGTACCGTCCCCAAGCACTGCTACCAGGGCGCTGCTCATGTCAGCTGCCTACTGCTCCTTCACGGATGGGCCAAATGCAGAAGTCACATTTCGTTGTGGTGCACTGTGCACCGTGCTGTGGTGTGTTCACAGTGATAATCACTAACTCACTGGAGTTGACATTAGCTGCACTGTTTGAGAAACAATGCTAGAATATTTACCAGCTTCCTGTTTGCTGTTTAGGGGATTCTGCTAATTAAGAAGAAATGGAGAAATGGCATATACAAGGCTCTAGAATTATTGGTATAATCAGTAAATAGAAGTACAAAGCGTTGCCAGGGTTACAGGGGGATTACATTTCCTATTTACAGGGACAGTCTCCCCGGTTTAGTGCTGGAGGCAGGACAGAGTTGGATTCGAACCTACAACCTCTTGAATCCTAGGCTATATATACTGTATATATCTATATCTACAGTGTATCTATCTATCTATCTATCTATCTATCTATATATCTATATATCTATCTATATCTATATATTGTATGTATGTGTATCTAGGGCTGGGTTCAAAAAATCGATTCACCGATCAATATCGATTCTCATTCAAAAAATACGATATCGATTCAAAAATTCGCGTATCGATCTTTTCCTACGGCTATGCACTACTTCTGGCGACCGCGCAAGGAGAGCTATAAAAACGTGAGACCGACGAAACCAAAACCAAATAGAGCCATGGCTGAAGCTGCTGGCCGTACACACCGTCTGGCCTAATTTTATAACCAAGCAAAATTAGTATTGACGCAAAGAAATCTCTAAATAAATTGATATCGAATCAAATCGAGAATTGAATCGGATCATGACCTTGTGAATCGGAATCGAATCGATTCAGGAAATCAGCAACGATACCCAGCCCTATGTGTATCTATCTGTCTGTCTGTCTGTCTATCTATCTATCTATCTATCTGTCTATTTATATATATATATATTCCTCCTGAGGGACTCTTTGGCTGGATGTCTGGATGAGGAGCAGCAGTGTAGATCCACAGTAATGTAGACAGGAGTGTTGTCCTGATACCTCCACCACTCCCTGCTTCTCACACACATTTAGGACCCAGGGAGGGAGGGAGGGAGTAAAGGAAGGATCTTGGAAAAGAATCTGAATAGTTTCGCTCTCCTTTACAAAGGAGCGTGAAAAAAGATTTTCAGGCAAGTTTCAAGGAGTCCTTTGTGTGGCCTGACTGTTTAATGATGAGCGTATTGTTCAAAAGACTTTTGTGCTGAAGCGTTACTTGATATTGCTTGTGCAAGTGTAATCCCCATCATGTTGTGCGCGCACACACACACACACACACACACACGTATGCGCAAAGGTGCACAAACTTGCCTTTTGTCTAAATTTGTCTTAAGCCTTGGTGTAAGAGAGGGTAAATGGTAAATCTGTAGTCGGCTTGTGTGTGTGCGCGCGCAAGCGGGTGTTAAATCTGCAAAAACAACACACTTCAGTCCTAAATTCTCTGTTCAGTCTCTTGGCCTTTGCAAATTGTTTTCCGCTGTTCGAGGGAGGGGCAGGATGAGTAGTCACATGTCTGTGAGTCTCTGCCCAGATGTGTGAGACGGCCTCTCGGCCTTGAGGCGCTCCGTCTCAAACGTGACTGAGAAATGTGATTTAGATGTAGCACGATTATGCAAGCGGAGATGCTAATAGCCTAACGGCGAACTCAGATTTCACATCAGGAGCAGAAGAGCCTACTGAGGGTTAAAAAAAGCACCCGATCCCTCCCGGCTGCGTTGAACGTCAAGTTATATCTTTTAGGTCTAGTAGACATTTTATTTTGGTCTTTAATTATCTACTGAGTGCTTCCCACATGTTTTTACACCAGCTTTATTCTGTGCTCATGTCCTGCTCCTAGTTGCTCACTGTGTAGTTCGCTTGCAGTTGTCTAACTTCTGTTCCTTAACTACACTGGTACTTGAAAGTTTGTGAACCCTTTAGAATTTCCACATAAATATGACCTAAAACTCTAAGCCACTGCAATCTAAAAAGATCACTGCTGTCCATCTAAAGGTTGCTTAAGATCATGTGGACAAGACAGAAGGCTCTTGGGGGGGGGGAAGTTTGGTGGACAGATGAGACCAAAAAGAGACGCATTATGTTTGGAGAAAAGAAAACGCTATGTTGTGATTGTTGTGGTGGTGGTGGTGGTATCGTGGTTTGCGCCTGTTTTGCTGCATCTGGGCCAGGACAGCTTGCCACCAGTGAGGGGAAAAAATCAATTCTAAAATATTGATTTTAGATTTTAGCCAATTTTAAATGTCAGGACAACTGTCTGTGTACTTGGGGTGTTTTCACATATAGTCCTCTTTAAAGGAACCGAACTCTAGAAGTGGTCCAAAAAGTGGACCAACAGTGTGAGAGCAGCATGTGAGAGCAGCGTGTGAGAGCAGTGCTGCTGGTTTGAAGGTGAAAGGTAGTAACACCAAATATTGATTTGATTTAGATTTTTCTTTTGTTCGCTACTTTGCATTTTGTAAATTGATAAAAATAAACAATCATTATTTATATTTCTGAAAGCAATCTTTGTTTACAGCGTTTTTTCACACCTGCCTAAAACTTTTGCACAGTACTGTATATGTAGAACATTTCAAAAGGGTTCAAAAGCGTTCAAGCAGCACTTACTTTAAGCAGTGTCTTCATGTTACAGAGCTGATGAGAATGTGGAGCTCAAGCTCTATGTGAGGGCCCATTGTTGGCTCGCTCTCTGTGATTCAGTCTTGAATCTGAAACTACTAAAAACAGAGTGACTCATACTAGACCCAAAAATAGCAGTTCTAGTAGCCCATCAGACTACATTTGAGCACTCTAGCGTTTCTCTGGTCAATTCCAAGCATTATTCCTTTCATTTATTTCGATTTGCCGTTCTCGACTGCTGGCCTCTCGGGTCCGTTACGAGTAGTAAGTGGAGGGTTTTTTCGGAGAGCGAGTGTTAAAAGTGGGCCCTAGAAAGAAGTGTGTGTGTGTTTCCTCTCCCCGTCCTGCTCTCGCTCATCAAGTGCTGGGTCCCAATGAGTGTTGGCAGGTCAGAGGGGACGAATTGTCCCACGCTGCTCGACTCCAGCACAGCTCCCAACTCGCTACATCCTGGGAACCCCTGCTTAAAGGAGAGCTCGCACAAACAAAACCCCCGCCTTTTCTTACTCACACATGACTCATCTTTTTAGCCGTGACATTCTGTTCCGAAAAGGTCTTAGGTGGTTTTGCTTTCTTTTTTTTTTTTTTCCTCCACCCCACCGCCCCCAATCCATGTAGAAGGCAAATGTGAAACATGTGTAACAACAGCAAAAGCAGGAGCCTTGCAAAACACAGCTTGTTATGCTTCCCTGATTGTGTCCTGTTTTCCGTCAGCAGGCCTGGTTCGGGGAGAAGTTTGAGTCGCCCCTGCAAAGCCCCCGCAGCCCCTTGGCTCCCCGCCACGGTCCCGGGCTCACCGACGTCTTCCAGTACGACCAGTGGCTCGCAGTACGCCACGAGGCCACGCTGCTGCCCATGCAGGAGGACCTGGCCATCTGGCTCTCCAGCATGCTCGGTAAGCGACTGCATTATGGGACTTCACAGAAGCTTGGTGAAGGCAGAGCTGCCACTGGTGACTTATTTTTCGACCGGTACATTGCAGTTGAGATGAACCTTTACAGTGTTACTTCCTCTGTGCCGAAGTCGATGGAGGATGTGGATCAACCTTATTTGTCTTCTTGCTATCTCAAGATTAGGGTTGCACCGATCTAACTTTTTCCGTTTCGATACCAATACTTGGGCTTTGGGCCGATCCCGAGTACCGATACGGTTCCAGTTTTTAATTAGTAAGTTGTGTATTTCTCTGTAAGGAGATTATTCTGTTATGCTCAAGGAAACACTCGACTTTACCCACTTCCCACGCTGACCGAACTAGAAAATAGATTCCCATCTATAGAATAAAATAGAAAATGTAATATAGAATAGAAAAACCTATAATTTAATTGAACAGGACTGCGTTTCCCAAAACCATAGTGTACATTAGCAACTAACGTAGTTAGCAATACGTTAGCACCTGTGCTTTTGGCAAACGCACCCCTGATCTGCTCCATAGATCGGGCCAATGCCACCGATACCCGATCCAGCTATTTGAGTCGTTATTGGACCTATAGCCGATCCAAGTATCGACTCGGCGGATCCCTATTTAAGACCATGGCTTATTTTTCTTGAGTTCTCAAAAAAAAAAGTCAAAAAGTAAAGTTTTTTCCTCATGATCTCAACATAACGAAAGTTGTTTTCTCTAGATCACAACTTATTTTTAGGGGTTTAAGGTTTAAAATCTTATGTCATATGTCATCATCATCATGTATGAACGTGTCCGATTTTGCCTTGAGCATGGACTGTTACGTGGTCTGTGCTGGACAATTATCACTCGAAACTCCGACATTGGCAGCTTTTCCTGTGGATAGAAAAATGATTTGTGACCCTGCACGGCAAAACCAGTCACTTCTCGCAACTGAGGTTTCCGAGAAAAACGACCGTTTATGTTGCGTGGGGTAAAATTTTGAAACAGTGGAAGGTCTATACTGTACTGTTGTGAATAAATTTGGCTGAAAAACTTACCCTTTCCATCCTAAAAACGTGACTTCCTTGAGGTGAGGAATTCAATTCCAGCAGAATGTTAAAAGGTTCTGTTTTGACCGCTCTACTTCAATATTTACGGTAAATCCACTTGTTGACTAGCGTGAAGATATTTCTCCGGAATCCATCTTCGTCTCCCGAGTTCAGTTAACCTAACGCAGGTAGGCTATCCGTGTGGCTGTGAATGCAGCGTAGGCTACCGTAAATACAAACGTAGCCGCGACCGCACCAAGCGTCTGTGAGTGCTACGGCGATAGTCAACTTCAAAGGCAGATTTCTCCGTTTCTCACTTGGTGTGACAGGAGAAACCCGACTCCTTTGAATGTTGATATCTCAGTCATATGTCGTCCCATTCATTCCATATCGATTCATCCCCTTTCATCAAAACATAATAATTCAATTTTGAACATTTGCGACAAGCGACTGGTTTTGCCGTGGAGGGTCACATTTTATACAAAACGAGTTATCTTAATCATGAGGAAAATACTTTATAGTAAAAAATAAGAAACGTGTTGGAATGTCGTCTATCGACTTGTGTAGACATTGTGTTAATCATCCTCATCACAATTACTGCATTAAGTGATATGATAAAAATAACTGGAGGAATAAAATAATTGGAAACCATTCTTGTCTCACAATCCCAATGTGCAGGAACAGACACCCTGTTAGGGTCGGTCAGTGTAGTATAAGCTCACACTCTGGCCTAAAGTTGATCTCAACCATGTATTTAATGGCGGCAGGTAAGTGACTTTATGGCTTTAAAAATCACTGTATTCAGCAGTTTGCACCATGATTTCTCTTGCTCCGCCTCTTTCCAATCACATTTTCACTTTAAACAAATGGCTCGAGATCTACCTCCTCTAACTAGGCTGGGAATGATTTTTTTCGGGGGGGTGTGGACTGGGGGTGGGCGATATATCGAATATACTCGATGTATCTTGGCTTGTTCCACATGCGATGTAGTAAATGACTATATTGTGACTAGAGGTCGACCGATATGGGTTTTTCTAAAGCCAATGCCGATATTAAGAAGTCAGAGTCAGCCGATGGCCAATATATGTTGCCGATATTTTTGTTGGCCAATAATTAGACATTTCCCCTCTGTTTGTGTAGTAAAATATCACATTAATAATAACAAAAGATATACGAAATTTCTCAACTTAAGTTATTTAACACTGACTAAACATAAATATAAACATAAATAACAAATAAAACTGTAAATGTCTAAACAGTAAATAAATATGTAACATTTGAACTGGACTAATAATTTGTAAACAAAAAGTTTTCAAGTTACAAATGAGATGCCTGAATATCGGCGCGCTAAACTCGGATATCGGGCGATGCCGATATTGTAAAAAAAGCGAAATATCGGCCCGATATATCGGTCGACCTCTAATCGTGACCATCGAATATAAATCCTAACGTTATTGTTAAACAGACAGCACGTACTTCACTTTCGAGTTTTGCTTTTCTGCCCCGTCAAAGCAGACAGCTCGCTCCCCCGCCCATCCAGGAAATTCTCAAACGCATGCGCCTTTTTTGTACCGCTTTCGTGTTTCGCGTCTCTGCTCGCTCCTCCGCCTATGGTGTCACATCAATGCCAAAATTCCGCGAGCGTAAATTTCAAAGTCGTGAACGCAAATGTGAAACTCCAGAGCACAAAATTGAGAAACGAGTGCGCGGTTGTGATAATATTGCACGCAAACTGTATTCTTCCTCTCTCGAATGTCTTTTTTTCCTCTCGATGTGTTAAACGTCCTCGCGCGCAAAGTAGATTACCGACGAGCGGCTTTTTTGCTCGAGTGAGATTTCTGCGCGCGCTGTTTGAAAGGGGCGGGTTTTGACAGTTTGGGCTTGGGGTGTAGGCAGTTTCTGCTTGCGAATCCTATTGGCCGATGGCTCCTGGTTTTGTGATTGGCTGCACACTACAGAGAGTCTCTTCAGAAAAACCAAAGATGACAGAGGAAGAGGAACGGTTAAACGCAAGTTATAGTTTATCGACCTTATAATTAGAATTTAATAGTTAGGTCTTGAGGGTATTGAGATATATATCGTGTATCGTGATATAGCTTAAACATATCGCGACATTATTTTTATGCCATATCGCCCAGCCCTAGTGTGGACTCATGGGTCCCACGTGACCAGCAAGCCAAACTGCTGCAGGGTCTAAAATAAATGAAATGGGTGTGAAAACTTCCCGTATATCCTAAGTATGTAGCGTGGGAAAACTCAAACCTCATGCTCAACAATAGGGAACCTGATCTGGCTCTTCCAGCTATGGTGAGGTAAGACGAGAGAGGGATGAACATAATAGAGGGAGTTCCTGTTCTAGATGATCTCCTTTATGATCATCTAGATGATCTCTGGGAGCGTACACTCCATACTTTAATTTGGATAAAGAAAAAGCTGCTGTCATTGAATCCCATGGGTAAACTCAAGAGTTGTCGGAGTTATAGGATGGGCTGTGTTCCATTTTTGGTAGTCAAAAACATTCTTTGGTTTGTGTGTGTATAGCTAGGTCAGGAAGAAAGCTGGCTAAAACTTAGAGGTGACCTTTCAGGGTGCTTTCACACCTTAGTACGCTTGCTCTGGTCCGAATCAGTTGATACTTTTGTAAACTTGTTGCATTTTCTTCTTGGTTCGGTTTGTTTTCACACGGGAAAAAAATCCAAGCGTACCAAAACGTGTCACTTTAAATCATGCGAGAACGTCCTCTCCGCTTATTGGTCAGATGTGTTTGCCACGTGAACAAAAATGTAAATACAGAAAGAAGATTCTGTGTTGACTGTTTCAAGATGGAGAACCTACGTGGACTGGTTGTCGCCCTGGTGATTACCTTCTACATCTCGTGCGTTCACCACTTCAGACAAATTATTGCGTTTGAAAATCAAGCGCGGTTACAGCTGGAAAACGGCGTATCAATGCACTGCATATCGCGAAAATACAGGAGGTGGCGCACGTTAATAAGGAGGAACAGTAATGTGCTCGTCATGCGAAATTTTTCCCGAAGATCCAACAGCTATGCATATCACGTGATTTGCAGCCTTTGGTCCTGTTTTGGTTCGGTAGGCTTTCTCACCAGGAGGACCGCACCGGAGTTCGCTAACTGATTCGGATCGAGACTACCTCTTTTTGGGGGTCTCGGTGCGGTTGTTTTGATTGGCTCCCGAGTGCGATTGCCGTGTTCGCACCAGACCAAACGAACCGCACCAAGAGGGGAAACGAACTCGAGTTCAATTGAGGCGGACTGAAGCCTGTAGGTGTGAAAGCACCCTCAAGTTCTGGGCTGCGTTGACGATGGTGTATCACTAAATTAGAAGATTAAAACGATTGCTCACGTTTAGTGGCTGTGACATAAAAACTAGCCGAGTAGAAAGACTTTGATCAAATGCATTGAAGTGAATGGGGAAAGAACAAGGGGTGATAAACGTAAGAAGAAGACGAGTGTGGGTCGAAACGGATTCAGATTTGTGTTCTGTGAGGTGGCCTAAGAAAAGTGTTGCCTGTCATGGGAAAACAGGAAGAGGGAAGCTTTTCACATCCAATCACATGGGTTCTTAATGGGAGAAAATGAAGGAGTTCCCATGCGGGGGGAAAAAATAAACGACAGATTTAAAAAACGATGAAAAAGAGGAGAGCAGGTCATGACGGTTACAGATATATAGAATCATGTTGTTGAACGGCAGCCGTGCAGTGAAATGTCGAGATTTGACTTCCATGTTAGTCTATTTGAACAAACGATGGTAAAATGGGCAGATCTTGCGAAGGAGGGCACGTATCAAAAACATGAATGCAAACCCCCCCACACCGCTATCGGCCGCACGGTTTAGAGTTGGTACAAAGTTTCTAGCATAAAAACTCTGAGGAGTAGCCGTCCATGAAAAATGGGTGGAATAAAAAGACGATAACACTGTTATTGTTCATAACAAACATAACTATTAACATAGATTATTTTTTAAAAATTAGTTTTTTATTTATTAAGCCCACCACCACCATACCCCTCAATCTGCTCCAAATGAACATCCCCATAGAGTGAGGGACATGAAAAGAAGGGGGGGGAAGAGCAAGAAAGGTAAAAAGGAACAAAAAATAAACAAAAACAAACAACAAACAAGAATACAAACAAACAAAACAAAATGATTCAAAAAACAACAAATAACAGCGAGCTAAACAGATTGACAGACGAACAAGAACCAAGACAGGACTATGTATTGACTAAGACTAGACAAAACTGACGGGACAGGAACACAACGCGATCCTGACGACAAGTTCTGGTTTGGAGGGAAAAAAAGCACTTAAATGGATTCCATTGTTCTTCAAAGGCTGACGTATGGTTCTTTTTGTAAACATTATTCTTTTTTCCCATTAAAATATTTTCTAATATGAAGTTAGTCCAGTGAGTAAAAAAATAAATGAATAAATATAACTGCAGGCAGTGATTACGGGGGCCATGCAGTTTGCAGCCTTAGCAGTTTTTGACGAATCGAAGTGGACAGATGTTGAAAAATGACACGTTTCATCCTTTTATCTGGGGTACTACGGTTCAAAACTTATTAGGCAAAACACAAAATAGCTTATTATAGCGCCACCAACTGGCAGAGTGGTGCAATTGTTTTTCCCTGAGTAGTGGGTGGGGTACGTGACCTACCTGCCAAATTTCAAAGCTGTAGGTTTTACAGTTTTTTTTCTCCACAACGCGTTTTGAGGCAGGAATAAAAAAATAAGAAGAAGAAGAAAAAAAATCCTAACCATTCCAATAGGGTTCCACGCAGTGATTCCACTGCATGGCCCCCTAATGAATACCTCATATAATAATACTCACCCATGTATATACAATAATAATAAAAATAAGTATAAATAATAATAGCGTCAGTAATAATATAATAATAATAATAATAATAAATAATAATAATAATAATAATAATAATAACAACAATAACCGCTAAACATACTCCACTAGCAGCCTGTGTGTGCGTGCGTGCGCGTGTGCATGAGAACTGGTTTGTCGATTGGAAGTGGTGGTACTTGATGCTGACGGGGTGTATTATTTTTTTTTACGTATTCTCTTGTGTAGCTGAGAGCCCCAGAGTCATTCTGCTGTTATAGCTCCTGTAATCACTGTCTCACTGTTGAGAACGCGACTGCCAGTGGCCAAAGCTTTAGAATTCTGACTGATCTCAGATCAAGCCAACGTTTCAAAGGTCACTAGATCTGTTAAGCTTGCAGACAGCAACAAGCCTCTGAAAGAAATCTGTACTTTAAATAAAAATGGCACTGCAGATTCTAATTTAACGAGGATCGTAACTGGAATTTAGGCTAAAAATACAAATAGCAAGAAATAATTCTTTTTTTTGTTCTGTCTCTGTGGTTTTCAGGAGAAGAGGTGAGAGCGGAGCATTTCATGGAGGAGCTGAATAATGGCGCGAAACTCTGTAGGCTCATCGAGATTTTACAAAGCAAAATGCCCCAGGACTGCCTTCCAGAAAAGAACCAGGTCTGTCAAAGGAATAAGGAAAAAAAATAAGACCACTGAAAATGGCCATGTCCCCTTATTTTGATGTGGTTTTTTGTTTGTTTGTTTCGTCAGCAGTTTCCTATGAAGAAAGTGGCCTTTAGGAGAGATGCATCTCCCAGGTCTTTTTTCGCACGCGACAACACTGCAAACTTCCTGTCCTGGTGCCGACAGATCGGAGTGGACGAGACGTATTTGTTCGAGTCTGAGGGTTTGGGTAAGAGCATGGGATACAGAGGCCCAGCTATGTGTTTTTTTTTGGTTCTCATTTCCTTGATCCAGCCCTGGCTCTCTGCCATATTGGTGTGAAATAATATGGTATCCTCTTGCCTAGAGAGAGTGATGCTGTATGAGGGCTTTGGCAAATGCTGAGAGGCCCATGGGATTCTGGTTTCCTCCCACAGTTCAAAAGAATGCAATATGTGACCCTCCACGGCAAAACCAGTCGCTTGTCGAAAATGTTCAAAATTGAGTTGTTGTCATGAAAGGGCATAAATCAAGCTTCAAAACGATACCTACATTGAATGAATCGGACGACATATGACTGAGATATCAACATTCAAAGGAGTCGGGTTTCTCCTGTCACGCCAAGTGAGAAACGGAGAAATCTGCCTTTGAAGTTGACTATCGACGTAGCACTCACAGACGCTTGGTGCGGTCGCGGCTACGTTTGTATTTACGGTAGCCTACGCTGCATTCACAGCCACACGGATAGCCTACCTGCGTCAGGTTAACTGAACTCGGGAGACGAAGATGGATTCCGGAGAAATATCTTCACGCTAGTCAATGAGTGGATTTACCGTAAATATTGAAGTAGAGCAGTCAAAACAGAAACTTTGAACATTCTGCCGGAATTGAATTCCTCACCTCAAGAAAGTCGCGTTTTTAGGATGGAACGGGTAAGTTTTTCAGCCAGATTTCTTCACAACAGTACAGTATAGACCTTCCACTGTTTCTAAACACTAAAACAAAAATCCAAAATTTTACCCCACGCAACATAAACGCTCGTTTTTCTCGGAAACCTCCGTTGCGACAAGCGACTGGTTTTGCCGTGGAGGGTCATATATGTGTATCAGCAAGAATTCTTGACTGTAATGAACACATTGGTGCTTCTGGTGGATTTAAGTCTTCGGCTGGTTAACTTTAAACTTATTATAGACAAAGCCTAATTGTTCAATTTGCTCTTGGCTGTGTGTCAGGGCCCCTCACAACACGTCTTGTTTACCAGACGCCTGTCTCTCCCATCCCTTATCCCAGGAGTTCTGCTGCCGTTCTGTGTCGGCCACCTGAGCTAATTACGTGCTTCTAATGGTCCCGGTAATCGGTTCAGCGTGCTCCTGTTTGTGAGGGAGGAGTCGCCCTCTAATCTACAGCTAAATCCCAACTCCTAATGACTCTGCAGGGTGGAGGGTTGTTGCAATTATCCCGAGTGGTCCGTGTGTGCTCCTTTAACGCAGTGTTCGAGATGCTATCTGTTGACGTCAGTCTACTGTTCAGACAGCGCATAATTAGAGATTATAGACTTTACACGTCCTGTTTAATGGTTTTATTACATCAACGAAAACAGATGAAAAATGTTCAACGAACTTTAAATAATGAAGAATTAAACTAATAAATGATATATAATTTAAAAGGCACATTTAAATAAATAAACACCATGTTTTACCATTTTCGTTTAGCAATAATGAGACATGGTCAGAGATGGACAAATGGAAAAGCAGTTTACCTCTCAGAGGCCTCCTTTTAAAAAAAAAAATCCAATATTATGCATGCATACAGTCTGCAAGATCTGCACAGCCATGTATTGCATGCTTCTGATTGGTTGATACACATAGGTAGAGCTACCCTGTCACACCAACCTCCCCGCCCAGCGGGTAATCGGACCACTTGCATTGTAACATTTATATGTGCAGCAAGTGAAATCATGACGACACTTGTGATGTTAGTGTTTTAATGACTACTACTTTGTGCAAATATCAAGAGACGTGACGGAGTAGCAGCAGAAAGTACATATGTGACCGTCCACGGCAAAACCAGTCGCTTATATATCAACATTCAAAGGAGTCGGGTTTCTCCTGTCACGCCAAGTGAGAAACGGAGAAATCTGCCTTTGAAGTTGACTATCGCCGTAGCACTCACAGACGCTTGGTGCGGTCGCGGCTACGTTTGTATTTACGGTAGCCTACGCTGCATTCACAGCCACACGGATAGCCTACCTGCGTTAGGTTAACTGAACTCGGGAGACGAAGATGGATTCCGGAGAAATATCTTCACGCTAGTCAACCAGTGGATTTACCGTAAATATTGAAGTAGAGCGGTCAAAACAGAAACTTTGAACATTCTGCTGGAATTGAATTCCTCACCTCAAGAAAGTCACGTTTTTAGGATGGAAAGGGTACTTTTTTTTTAGCGAAATTTATTCACAACAGTACAGTATAGACCTTCCACTGTTTCAAAACACTAAAAACAAAAAATCCAAAATTCGGGGTTCCCGCAGGGTCTTAAAAAGTCTAAAATTCAGAAAGTTAAATTTAAGGCCTTAAAATGTCTTAAAAACGCCCAGATTTTCATCCTAGGTCTTAAATTTAATTTACCCAAGTCTTAAAATTCTTGCTTCCGTTCATTCCCAAGAAGCGTTGTCTGCAGAAAATAAAATTTTAAACCACTGTAGAACTAATCCTTGAATTAGCGAGCTATCGGCCAGTCAGAAAATAGAATTTCTCTAAAAAAATGATTTTCACTTATAGTTGAGGCTGAGTTCCAAACGCCTTCCACATCCTTGTATAGTGCACTACATAGGACACACAACTGATGATATTACACCCTATGTAGTGCACTGATGTAGGACGGAGCGACTGAATCGGGCGTTAACCTCGGGTGAGGTCTGAAATAGGTTTCAGCTGCAAGCGCGTTATAATGGTCTTAAAAGGTCTTAAGTTTAACTTACTGAAACCTGAAACGCTCGCTTTTCTCGGAAACCTCCGTTGCGACAAGCGACTGGTTTTGCCGTGCGGAGTCACATATGTCATCTTGTTCTTCTTCTGTAGGCTTCTCCCGTTAGGGGATAATCTACCTTGTCCGCATTTTGCAGCAGGAAGTATATGATTATGTAATGACTTCCGTGAAAGTGACCATAAAGGCTTGACACTGGCAGCTACAAGATCAATACGATCTCTGCTTGATAAAATCCTTGTTTAAAAAAATGCAAGTTGTGTTTGTTAACCATTTCCATCAACTAAATCTAAACTATGGGCGGCATGGTGGTGCGGTGCTGTCGCATCACAGCAAGAAGATCCTGGGTTCGATCCCTGGGTCTGCTGTAGGACCTTTCTATGTGCAGTTTGTTCCAGGTGCTCTGGTTTCCTCCCGCAGGACAAAAGCACGCAGATAGATTGGTAGCTAGATTGGTGACTCTAAATTGGCCCCATGAAGTATGAATTTGAATGTGTGTGTGTGTGTGTCCTGCGTTCTGTTGGTGCCTGCCCAAGCGTTAGTCCCTGCCTCGCCCCCAAAGTCCCGGGATAGGCTCTGGACGCTGTCACCCCGATAGGGATTAAGATAATGAATAAATGAATCTAGACAAATTTTTGAGAATGAGCTGACCAATAAGCATATTACGTAGTTAATGGAGCTTTCAGTGACCGTTATTGGTCAAGAGTAAAATGGTCTCTGTCCTGGGGTGCGTTTCCCAAAAGCTAGCACAGGCCACGTACACGGGTATTTCTGAAAACAGAGATTTTCCGTTTTCTTTTTTGTTTTTTTAATCGTGTCCACACGAGCGCGTTTTCAAAAATATCACCGTCCACACACAATCGCAAAAAACGCTGTCAAAAGCACGCCAAGGCAGCATTGTAGATGAAAGCCTAATGTAGACACGGCCCATGCTGTGACGTCATATGAGTGGCGCACAGTGTGACACGAAACGGTCCGTTTTTCAAAATCTTGGTTTTTCTTGTCCACTCCTAAACGCAGAAACGGAGTTTTCAAAAATCGCCACTTTGACCGGAGTTTTCAAAAACCTCCGTTTTCACTGACCCAAAACGCCGTTTCCGTGTGGACGAAAGGCCAAAACGCGGAGAAAAACCTCCGTTTTCAGAAATACCCGTGTACGTGTGGACATGGCCTTAGTGTTGCTAATGTAAAACAACCAGTTATGCCCTTGGGAAACGCACCCCTGGTCAGCTGACGCTGAAACCCCCTCACAGAACCCCCTCCACAATCTTTAAACAAACAAGTGATCATTTAACATCGTGTCCCAGTTTGAGTCCTGCACGTCTATGGAACTCTTGTGGAAAGATGCAGCTGCATTCTTACAACAGATGTTTACCTCATTTTGTGTCTTCAGATAGTGGTGAAGAATTGTTCATTTCGGGTGCTGCCACGTAATAATGAACTCGTTTGAAAGCGACGGATCTGATTGAACATTTTCGTTTGGTTCCTTTTGTTTTCCAGATTTCTGCATTCATTTATGACCTTATCTTTAGACCAAATCTTATAATATTAAATGTTACATCTCTAAATAATCTTGTAATAAATGTTGTAATGTCATTTTGTATCTTGTGTGTGAGTAAAGCAGTTCATTCTAGAAGTTGCTGTGTTACTCTATATGTACACTGTGTATACTCTAAATGATTTCCCCCCCCATTTTCTCTCCCTTCAGTTCTACACAAAGACCCTCGGCAGGTGTGTCTGTGTTTGCTCGAGCTGGGACGCATCATTTCTAAGTGAGTGAGACGTTGTGCTGTTCTGTGTTGGGTACTTGAGTTGAAAATTTTAGTTTCCCGTCGTGAATGAGCTCATCATCAGCTGTATTTGTAACTGATTTCTTTATGAGCCTTACGTTGTCACTGTGGGCAAAATCCGTCACTTTCACTGTATAACGTGTGCTGGGGGACGTAGTGGATTGGGGTTATTGGGGACCAGGGTGGGGAGTTGAGAGGCTCTTTGGGGCAGGGTGAGGAAACCTAGTGTTCAAGCTTTGATTCTGGTGTTACAAACTGAAAGGATTGAATGGTTCTGATAAGTAGATCAGTTCTTGCATTTAAGCAGCTTTTCAAGGGGTCTTTGAGCAAATCTTAGTTTGTTAGTTTGTGTTGTATTGTGTGGTGGTCTGATGGGTTAAGCTGTTTTAAAGTAAATGTTAGACATGTGACCTTTCCTACAGCATAATAAAGAGGGGTGTCGAAATGAATCACATAATCGATTAGGGGTGTGCAAAAAAATCGATTCACAAAAGAATCGTGATTATGTCTCTACCGATTCAAAATCGATTCATACAGGACACAAAATCGATTCATGTTTATTCTGATAATGGCACTTTACAACCAAATATAGCAGCTCTTATTTGGTTTTATTTTATGTAGAGTGTTAATTCAAGTTGAAGGTTTGCAGTTTATACAGTATTTGCAACAGTTGATATTTTTGTAATGCGACTTTAACCATAATCAGACTGATGGGAAAAAAAAATGGACGTTTTGAATCAAGAATCGGTTTTGAATCAAATCATGAGCCCAAGAATCGAAATGGAATTGAATCGTGAGGTTTTCTGAATCGTGCACCCCTATAATCGATGCATCGTGATGCAGATGTGGACGACTATGCTTCGATGCAGTGGCAGACCATAATCGATTATATCGAGGGTTTTCAACTGGTGGTCCGCGGCGGCGTTGCAGGTGGTCCGTGACATGCAGTCCAGTTTCACTACTGAAATCACTTAAAATGATTTCATTTTATTACATTTTTATATCAAAACATTTCTAGATGATGTTGGCATTTTTATGAATAACATATTTCAAGCAAATAGCAAAAACATTCTTATTGCTTGACGGGATCAAAATTCTAGTTAGAAAGAGCATCCCGGTAGTAACTATGGCTGCCCGATCTGCGTGCAGTGTGAAGGAATGTAGAAAATTTGATGCATCGTGATACCATATTGGCCTGATAATCGTAATCAAATCGTAAGACCAGTGAAGGTTCACACCTCTACATAATATGGGGGATTAAAAGGTAAAGGAAGCATTTCCTGACCAAATTGAATGTTTCTAAATGACCGTGAAATCTCCAGTTTGTCCTCACCTCCTTGTTGCTGTTTGGTAGATATGGCATTGAACCCCCTGCACTGGTAAAACTGGAGAAGGAGATCGAGTTGGAGGAAACTCTGCTAATGGCAGGAGAAGAAGCGTCTCCAGTCAAAACCTTCACTGTTTGCTGCCAACACGGAGGTCTCTACCACAGTGTGAGTGCCATCAAACGGTAGAATTCTCATCCCACAGGATACAGCAAGCCTCGGAAAAACCTAGCTGTAGCTCAGCGAACTCATCCAAAGAACGTTATTGCACCAAATCTTTCACGTTAGACCGAACTCACTCCCAAATGTAGTTTGGGAAGCTGTTAAATAGGGATGTCCTGATGCGATATGTGGATCTGATATCGGTCCGATATCGACTCAAACAGCTGGATCGGGTATCGGTGGCATTGGGCCGATTTGTGGAGCCGATCTGTTCAATTCAATTGTAGATTTGATTTAAAGGTTTCGCGCTTAATTCGTTACGCGTCGGACGCGGCACTCCAATCGAGCTGGTTTATTGTTCGACATTCGCTCTAATTCATATGCAGTCGGCCCTCGTTTATCTCGGTTAATCAGTTCCAGACTCTACCGCGATAAGTGAATTTCCGCGAAGTAGTGTTTTTTATTTATAAATTGAATATTTTCGTAGTTAGAGCATAGAAAACCTTATAAATAGGGGTTTTAACATTATTAGAGCCTTCTAGACATGAAATAACACCCTTTAGTCACCATTACACTCGTATTACCCAATATATTAGACAAAATAAGAGAAAAGACATTAGACGTTACAAATCATAATTATTATTGTTATTGTACATTTAATTACACACGTAATATATTTGAAAAAAAAAAAGCGGTAGAGTGAAGCGGCGAAAGTCGAAGCACGAAGTGGCGAGGGACGACTGTATATTGATATGAGAATGAGCAGAACAAGCAACACAACACACTACAACGCCGAAAGCAAATCTCTGTTACGCTCGCAATCTCTGTGTTGCTGATGGTTTTAGTGGCGCAGGATTAGGGGCGGTCACAAAATGACACAACTGTGTTACAACTTTTTTAGATGCTATTTTAATAATACATAAATTAACATATACATATGGGTGTGTATTTATTACATTGTTTTAGTTAGAACAATATTTAAGTCTAGTATTTCCTTAAGCAGAACAGAATAATCTCAATTTCTTCCTCACAGCGAGATACACAACTTACTAATGAACTCGTATCGGTACTCGGGATCGGCCGATACCCAAAGCCCAGGTATCGGTATCAAAACGGAAAAAGTTGGATTGGTGCATCCCTACTGTTAAGTTGACGAGTAAATGATGTTATTTTTGTGCTTATAATCACTAAATGATCACTAATGATCACTAAAGTAGAGCTGAAACGATTATTCCAATAACTTGATTACAAAAAATGTTCGAGGCTAAAAAAATTTAATTGAAGCTTTGTTTAATACCTTTCAGTCGCTAGAGCATTTTCTAGGCCAAGTTGGTTCAAAGTGATCCAAAACGTCGTCATTTCTTCATTTTCAATCAGATTTTTTTCTATTTTACGTTAGAGAGTAATCTATGCATAATGAAAACTCTGCCAGCCAATGAAACAGACAATGTTCTTACTATTTCTAGTAGTCATATCTACAGTTTCAACACTTTTATTCAGCATAAAGCTAAAAAACTAAACATTTCTACAGGTGCAGGTCAGTTTTTATCAGTAATGTGCTGGTTTCATAACTGCGTCAGCATTTACACAAACTATGTCAAGTCTGAGTAGTGCAGGACGTCCTGAACACAACAACATAAAGCATGTGTGACTAACTTCTACACACACACTAGAATAAATCTGAAGGCAACGGTATAGAAAAACACCCCAAATTCTGATTCCTCGATTAATCGTTGAAAAAATCGATAGAATATTCGCTTACAAACTGAATCGATAGTTGCAGCTCTACACTAAATAAATCTACTTACAGTTGATGTTCTCATTTTACTTATATCTGTAGTTACAATGATTTATATTTATTTAATTACAGTGGTGCCTTGACTTACGAGTTTAATTCGTTCCGTGACGGAGCTCGTAATTCAAATTACTCGTATGTCAAATCAATTTTCCCCATTGAAATGAATTGAAATGCCATTAATCCGTTCCGGACCCCCCAAAAAACACCACATTTTTTTGTTACATGTTTTTAAATAAGAAAAATGTGCTTATAAATAACAAATACTGTATAAAAACACAATACAATAGAATGTACTGCAGTAAACTGGTTTTTATTAAGTATAAGCATTTGCCTTGGAGATCAGACGACTTGAAGATGCTGAAGAAGGTGGAGGAGAAAGGCTGAACTGAATAACAATCTTATTCGCTGATTTTTGCCCGTTTCGCCACGTCTCCCTCCCTTTCATCTGCAGGGGTTTTCGATAAATACCTGTCCAGTGTGGTCTGTTTCATCCTCCGTTTCAGCGTGTTTCTGAAATGAGTTAGGCAAGTGTCATTAAATAACGCCGTCACACGCCCTGCTGGCTCATAACCCAAATTTTAGCTCTCGGCTCAAAGCAAAAAAATGGCAGAGAGATGTCGAAAAACTTGTTAGTTTGGAAAACTCGTAAGTCAAGGTACCACTGTATATTTATTTATAATATGTTTTCATGTTGCATTTATGACGTATTTCACCAAGTGTGACCCTGCACGGCAAAACCAGTCACTTGTCGCAACGGAGGTTTCCAAGAAAAATGACCGTTTATGTTCCAAAATTTTGGATTTTTTGTTTTTAGTGTTTTGAAACAGTGGAAGGTCTATACTGTACTGTTGTGAATAAATTTGGCTGAAAAACTTACCCTTTCCATCCTAAAAACATTCAATTCCAGCAGAATGTTCTGAAGTTTCTGTTTTGAGCGCCTACTTCTGGGTTATTTACATCTAAATCCACTGGTTGACTAGCGTGAAGATATTTCTTCGAATCCATCTCTGCCTCCGAGTTCAGTTAACTCTAACGCAGGTAGCTATCCGTGACTGTGAATGCAGCGAGGCTATCAGAATATAAACGTAGAGCTGCCGGATCGCATTCAAGCGCCTGTGAGCAAGTACGGCGATAGTCAACTTCAAAGGCAGATTTCTCCGCTTCTCACTTGGTGTGACAGGAGAAACCCGACTCCTTTGAATGTTGATATCTCAGTCATATGTCGTCTGGATTCATTCCATATAGGTATCGCTTTGAAGCTTGATTTATGCCCTTTCATGAAAAACATAACCTCAATTCTTATACCTACATGCTTGACTGGTTTTGGTTGCATGTCATGTCAAGTGTGCTTAAAATGTGATTGGACCTCAGCAAGCCCAACCATAGTTCTTGGAATAGTGCTAGTGTGTTTCTTCAGAGTTTGTGCATAGTAGTTGTTTCTTACACTTAAACTTTTGCACAGTGAACAAAACAGCTTTTTGTTTTCTGATCATTTGAAGTACTCACATGCTTTCTAAGCCTTGGATCTTTTACAGTGAGTCTCTTTCGTAACCGAATTGGAACCTGTACCTAAAAAAAAAAATGTTGTGACATTGGGGTCAATTAATGATCAGAACCAATTCAGTTCAGACTTGAATTTTGATATTGAATTGTCTGCCATTCACTGTTAGAAGCATCTCTTTAAATTCTTCCAGCAACAACCATCACTGTTTTAACGGCTTCAGAAGTGCAACTCATTGTAAGAATTTCAACAAGAGGGGACGGCTGTGAACAAAGTGCATCTACTCGAAAGAAGCGGGCGCTTATGCATACATAGAAAATCCTGAACGTTCATCCTAACAATGCCCTCTCAAAGTAACACCATCTGTGTGGCAATAGTGTTGACCCAGTTCCGGCACGACTAACAAATGAAAACAAAGTGAACCAAACTGAACTCCCTTGTTTATCGTGTGAGCCCATGTGATCAAGAAATTTGGTCTTTAAGGACTGAATAATACATAATTATTATTCCCATAAAACAAACGCCTGTATTTTAAGACGCTTTGTCTCAATGATCAATCATCGTTGAGCAGCCGTATTTTAGATCCACTTTGGTTTTCTCACCTTCTTTTCAGGCGATAATGCAGCCCAAAAAGAGACTTTCAATGAAAAGCTTTAATTTGCATTGTATATTTTTACACTAGGAGGTTGACTACATTTTTTAAAGAGCTAGACTTAATCCTATTGAGCATTTTCACTGAAAGGAGAATTTTGTTACATAAAACTGCTTGCTTTCGTAATGTGCTTAATCTCTTCAATAACATGTTTTCACCCCCTTTTGCACTGTTTTATGCTTCAGATACCTGGGCCCTCATTTATCAATCGTTCTATTGTTTTGCGTGAGAACTTTTTCACGCAGTGTGGAATTCTACTCATCTTGTACTTATACTTGGAAATATTCTTAAATTTAAGAACAGCTCTGACCATGCGTACGCGCAGAATCTAGTGGTAGAACAAGGAAACTGAAATATTGAAAGTCTCAATTATCCACGCGTCAAATGTCGTCAGCTCAGTAGTGATCTGTCCACCATCGGCAGTGCAGATTCGTCCTGCCTGTGTGCTTATGACACGCTTTCTTCATATTCAGTTTGATATCAAACAATTCTTAGTAATTTTTTTCTGACCCGGACTTCTCTGACTCCGGACCGTATTTGCTGCCTCTGTCACTTTCTCCCAGGCAGTATTCTTTTTTTTTTTTTTATTGATCCCCGGCTGTGATCCAAGCAGCAATTTTGGTCTATTTTCACTTCGCAACGAGAACGCTGAATCCAGTTTCGCTTGAAGTTTTTTTTTTTTTTGGATCTCTGGCCATTATTATTTTCGAAAAACCGCGATTTTCTGGGTATGGTTTTTGCCGATGTGGTTTTACCAAATATGGGCAATTGATAGCGCTTGAATGCAATGACTATGAAACCAGCACGAAAGTAGCTGATTAAGAACATGGGATTTATCAACAGTTTATTATTTTCTACAAACATGCGTACGACTGGCCTCCGCACATTTGATAAATCCAGATTTTATTCTAAACTTCATTTGTAGGATGGATTTTAGGACAGTTTCTGCGAACGATTGCTAAATGAGGGCCCTGGTGTGTTTTACAAGGAGCATCTTCATACTTTGTACTTTTTACTATAGGACTGTTGACCCCGATGACCTCCCTGTAACTGCTCCCAGAAATTTTTCACCGAGTATCTGGCGGAGGGATCTATACAGGCTGGGAGACAAGATCCTCTTCTATTAGGTGAGATTTTCAGGGTGGATTAATCTTTGTGTCTTTTGTAAGGAGTTCAATTGTTCTAAATGGAATTTATTGTATGGGTGCACAGGAGGCAGTGAATCATGGCCTTTTTTGCATACAAATAATATCAGCAACGCTAATGTGTATGAACCAGTGGGCTCTTTTAAACACACGGCAGTTATCAAAGGCCTTTTTATGTTTGATGGTGAATAGATTCAGGAGGCGCCAGAAGTCGGGAGGTAACAACCGCTCAACTTTGAGAGAGGGGGACGCCTGCTTGTGTCAAAGCCAAATCGCTTTACAATTGAAAAGGGGATGGAGCAAACTCTCAAACATCCTGGTTGTGTTCTTTAAGAACAATACTATTACCCAGTTTGGGAACAACTGCTCTCAAGCAACTTGGGTTAAGAGTCTTGCCTAGAGGCGCAGTGATGGGAGTAGTGCTGGAAGTAGGAAGGAGCCAGACTTGAACCCACAACCTTCCTCGATTCATAACTACATCCTACCACTAGGGCCCCAGCGATGAAAATCTTAAGCAGAGAAGGTGCCTGTAGGCCTTTGCGGTAGATATGTGCTTATGAACCAAGAGGTTGTTGTTGGTTTGAATCTGGTCCCACCCACACACTGCTCCCCGGGCACTGCATGTCAGCTGGCCACTGCTCCTTCACGGATGGGTCAAATGCAGAGGTCACATTTGTTGTGCAGTGGTGATGCCGTGCTGTGTTCACAATGACGATCACTCACTTTTAAGTTGCTCTTGGGCAGTTGTTCCCATACTGGGGGGTGCACTATTTAGTGAAGCTGTCAGGCTACTTTATTGCAGGGGAGCACAGAAAGGCAAATGAACACTGAAAACTAAGGCTATGAGTCAGTTTGACCAAATGTTTAGGTTTTAACTTGTTTTTTTCTTCCTCCCAGGGTTTTCTCTCATTATTACAAGAGAGGTATTTTTTATACATGTTGAAAATAAGCCTATGATTCATTAGAAAACTAGTGCAATATACTGTATTTAGGGCCAGATTATAAAGTCACAGGCCCCTGGGCACAAATGTTGGATGTACCAACATTGTGGATGCAGAAAAGTTTTGTGCCAATCATATTTTATTTAGGTTTACTAAATAGGGGCAAAGTGGAAGGGGGCTTGGCAGCATAGTAGAGGACTGGGTGGGTTACTATAGTTTGAATCGAGGTTACTACGATTACGCTATGTACGTTAAGATTTTTTTCATATTGCCGCTTGGCATTTAAGTGAAAGTGAGTGTCATTGTGAACACACCACAGCACAGAGTGCACCACAACGTAATGTGACCTCTGCATTTAACCCATCCGTGAAGGAGCAGTGAGCAGCTAACAAGTGCCCGGGGAGCGGTTACCTCAGTGGTAACTTTACCGGCCCTGGATTCGAACCTGCGACCTTCTGATCACGGGGTGAACACTAACCGTTATGCCACCACCAGTAAATTTACATTAACATTTATCCAGCTCTTATCCAGAGCGACTTACATTTCCTAATATCAGGGACAGTTCCCCTGAGAGCAGCTTAGGGTTAAGGTTAAGGTTCTTGCTCAGGGACCCAGTGCTGGTAATGCAAGAGGTCGGATTCGAACCCACAACCTCTTGGTCCAAAGGTACCACTAGGGCACCAACACCTTTGCTTGGCAGGCCCCTGGGCCCACACCAATAAAACCCATTGGTTAATCCGGCCTTGGATTAATTTTTTTATGCAAATGAATCTTATGACAAAGGTTCACCCAAACGTCCACTGCTTCTCTCCAGTGCAGATGTTTGTCTGACAGAAGACTGGTTTGTACTTAATAATACATGCCTGTAAAGCAGACTTGGGTGACCAAAGGGTGAAGATAAGACGATAGTTGAGTGGTGTATTAGTTGAGGAGAAGTGGACGTAGTTTGGGAAACGCTGTTCTAGAGAGATCTAAGCATTAGAAGTCAAAACTGACGCTCTTCAACTGCGGTAACGTGGACCGGGCGGTGAAACGTTTCCTCCATTATTTTAGGTAAAGTAGTGGTCACAGTGAGAAAAACAAGTCACTACATTTCCTCAGCTGTAAAACAGTCGGACTGGCAGTAAAACTCAGCTGAACTGACAAGCTGTGGGGAAGATCAGGGTCAGTGGTGCTCTCTCTCGGGTTTGGGCCATCAACTCTGGTCTAGGGAATTGGTTACAACACACAAAACTATGGACAGCCCTGTTCCAATGCCTAATATCAGCATTTATTTTTGGGACATTTATGAGACATTTTTATCCTGATCAACTTCCATTTCCATTAATTACAGGAACTGTCTCTCTGGAGCAACTGAGGGTTAAGTCTTTTGCTCAAGAGCCCAACTATAGTTTTAAGCTTTAGATTTTTCTGAGATTCAAGCCCCCGGTCTTATGATCACCACCACCACCACTTTGAAATGGCAGAAAAATGGATATGGGGAGGGTGAATATTAATTTATTACATTTATTTTAAAGGCATGTGTGCAAATATCTCGTTTAAAGCTTTATAGTTGATCAAACAGAGAAAAATAGGTTGACACTGGCGGGTAATCGAGATAAACAGACCATAAAATGTGAAGCTGTGGATAAATGGATGACTTCAGCGACAAACGTCATTGTTTACTAGTAAAAGCGGATCAGCGTGGTTATGTTTAGAAATGTGTTTAGAAACTTAACAGCATTACACTGTAAGACGGACTCCATTTTTAGCACCAGAGTCAGTGTGTCCTGGGCTGGCATTTTGCCCTGGAGTTCTCATTCACAGCCATAGTTGTAATCCATCAAAGCCAATTTAGTCAATTTAAGTGCATGTGCACAGCCGTGTGAAAGCCTGTCTATGGTCTCTCAAACACACACACACACACACAGTAAACATGGTTTGAACATGCCTAGTTTTCCTCCGCAACAAAAAAAGTACTTAACATCACAAACCCCTTTTTTAAAAGTTAGAACACTTCCTATTTACATTTACAGCATTTAGCAGATGCTCTTATCCAGGGCGACTTACATTTACTAATTTCAGGGACAGTTTCCCTGAGAGCAACTTAGGGTTAAGGGTCTTGCCCAGGGTCGGATTCGAACCCATCGATATAAAGAGTTGAAGAAACAGCTTTGGTGCAGTGCTTTGAGGGGCTGAGAGCTTATCTTGGTGACCATAAGGTTGGCCTGTTCCCACAAGAGACTAAAACTACTACTGTTAAGCCCCTAAGCAGGACCCCCAGTTACTTTGGGGAGTCTGTCTCTGTAATGGAAATGGAAGTCTCTCTGGATATGCCATAAATGTCTCATCAAGGTCTCGTGAATCATCCATCGGTGTGAATGCACACCGACATTCGGTCAACGTTTCCCAACCCCGGTCCGGCCCACAGCTTCAGGTTTTCCAAAACACAGTGAATTTACTGCAGACGGTTAATACGTTCCCAATGTAGGGTCAGAAATATTAGATTCTGATATAATTACTAATACATCATTGTATTTTTGGGGCCGTTGGTGGCGTAACGGTGGGGTGTTGGCCCCGTGATCAGAAGGTCGCAGGTTTGAATCCAGGACCGGTAAAGTTACCACTGAGGTACTCATGAGCAAGGTCCCGTCCCCAAGCACTGCTCCCCGGGTGCTGCCCTCGTTAGCTGCCCGCCGCTCCTTCACCGATGGGTCAAATGCAGAGGTCACATTTCCTGAGCCTCTGAGCGAGAGCCTGCCTTGACCCCAAGTTGCTTCAGAGAGACTATCCGTGTAATTAGCTAAATTTAAATTTAATTAGCAAATTTTGCGTTATCTACAATTAATACATTATTTGTGCTCTGTGCTGATCAAGTAACTTCCCCTCTCACACACAGATGCTACATGGGAAGCATGTGATGGTACGCGTGGGCGGAGGATGGGACACTCTAAAGGGTTTCTTGCTTAAGTACGACCCTGGTCGCGTGCTGCAGTTTACCACACTAGAACAGAAGATCCTGGCTTTCCAGAAAGGTTCCTCCATCCCAAGCTCCACCCTCAGCACTCAGACTGCCCAGCCTCCCACCATGGACCCTCTGGCGGCTGTTAACCTCCTTCCGCCGTCGTCCTCTGCTGCCTCTTCCTCCTCTTCTTCTTCCTCCTCCTCCTCCTCCTCATCCTCCGTCACGACCTGCAAACCCGGCATAGCAGCCTCTGGTTCTGCCACGCCACGAAGCTGCACTCAGTCTCCAGCCTCAACCCCCTCCCTGCCCAGGAAAGGGGTGGCAGCTCTTAAAAAAACCCTTCACATGCCCGCCGTCTCTCCCAGGACCACCCCACTGTCCTCCCCCAAGATCAAGAGGAGCCCTTTGGCCCAGTCGTCTACGCCAGTCTCAAGTGAAGCCTCCCAAAGAGTACGACAACCTCCTGCTTCCGGACTGAAGCTGCGCCCGCGCACCAATCCCTCACAACCCCGCAGTCCCGTTTGCCCCGAGCCCACATGTAAGCAGCGCAAGCCCTCGCCCAAACCTCACAGCCCCTCCGGTCCTCAAAAACCGCTCCAGCGAGACGGCCGACCGCCCCACGCCCCGGGACGCTCGAGGCTAGTTCAGAGACGCCCGTCTTCGCCTGCCGCACGGCTCCAAACCAATGCCAGGAAAGCTCGTGTCGGCTCTCCTCGACCCGCCGGCCTTGTGAGAACTCCCGGTGACGCCAAACCTTCTCCAGTGCTTGCCAGCTCTAGAAAACAGACTCCTGCTCCTCCTTCATCTTCCTCCTCCTCACGATGCCCTGCACTCTCTTCCAAACCTGTGCCGACCAAAACCTCGGGAACGCCGGCCGGCCCGGCTAAACCGCCCCCACGGACGACGGGTGCCCAGTCAACCCAATCTGCACCTGCCACGAGCAGAAAAGCCCAAACGACCAACAGCAAGCCGCTGAAAATGAACACCGGTCAGAGCAAAACGGCCAGACCGAGTCCTGCCCTGACGGGCCAGAAACAAATGCCTCAGACTAAAGGGCAGAAGAGCACAGAGGAGCCCTACTTCGAGATGAACAGTAAGAAGAAGAAGCTGAAGAGCTGAAAGGGGGCTGAGATACGAGATATCGGTGGTTGTTTTGGGTTCTGATTCAGCGTTTCTTGGTGTAGCACTTGCTGTGCAAACGCAGCAAGCACAGTGCGCTTTTTTACATGTCTTCCTCCAAATTTCTAATTAAATAGTTTTATAATTTATTTACTTTTATGTCATGGAGTACCGTCGAGCAGTGTTGACTGCTATATTTTAAGTGTCGTCGGCCAATAAACGGTCATGTCTTTTGCTAGACTCTTTACTGTAAACTGACTAACTTCAAAAAGCACGCTCGTTTCATTAAACGTGGCATTAATCTTCGGAGTGGAGAAACTGATACAGGACTTTATAAAACTAACTTGTCTTCTTCTGACCGCTGAAAATGAAAACACGAGTTCTAATCCTCCGATGTTCAGTCTGACAATGCTACCAACTCTTTGCTTGACCTGTTATGATGTAAGGATCCCATATGGCGCACGATCACGTTTAGCGGTGTAGAGACTGGCTGCCAACTGACAAACTGCATTATGTAAGCGCCGTACGGTGATCTTAGCCGGAAACATTTTGTTTAGCGTTATGACTTGCTAGATGGCAAATCCCTTTAATGCTATAAGTGGGCTCAGATATGCATATTTCTATTATGCTGCTATAAACAACCAAAGGCAAATCTCTGCCTGGACAAAAATGGCAAAAACCCACCCCCCTGCATTATGGAATTATTGATATTCGACCCTCATCTTTTAAACCGGTTTTAGTGCCGATGTTTAGAGTAACTAGGATGTGCCTTAAGTGCGTGGTGTAGAGTGTGTTCTTATTTGTTTTCAAGTAGTGAGGCCACTCTTTATTTCCTGCCAGATTTTATGCCATACATTTTAATGCATTGGATGGCGTCTTGCAGGTATCATGATTTAACTGGCTAACTAAGCTCCACAATTGGAAACTACCTCTTGAAGTGCACAAAAATCACCACACATGCTACTGACTGAGTTTACGTTCAATTTCATAACCTCTTACATTCTTTTTTTCCCTCATATGATCGGCCAAGCTTTTGCCTTTTCTAAGCAGATCCTTTACATGGTGGTATGTTCTTACTGCTCAATACTGTCAAGGTGTGAGGTTTTTTTTTTTTAATTTAAATGGCACTTTACCAAATTGTTCTGAATGTAGTCCTGTTTTAATGTGTTTGTGCAAGTGTTTTCTGTGTCCCATCAAATAAATGTATTTTTTGCTTGAAAATGGCGTATTTGCGTGTTTGCATGCTTTTACTCGGGATTGGGATGCTGTTTTGGATTTACTTTGTTTTGAAAGTAGGATATGATTGGATCCTATAAACTGAAGCATGAATGAATGAATTAAAAATAACTACTAAAATAAATTATTTGATACTTGGAAAAGCTGCCATCGCTCAAATTGCTGAAAATGTGAATGCTGATTTTGACAGAAAGGTGTCCGAACACAATACATCATATGTGACTGCATATTTGAGGACCTAATCTGTATTACGTGCACACACTAACTAGTTTATTTTTCCATTATCATTATGTTTGTTGACACACATTAAGTTAAGAAATCAGTGGAAGACAATAATTCAGGTGACTAGCTGCATCTGATTTTCTTTTGGGTGAATACTAGCAGTTAATAGAGATTCATTTCATATAATGTATTCAATATAATTAACATTTGTAAATAGATTTCTATTCTTTAGGACAGGAGTATGAATTAAAATCTCAGTCTGAAATCTTTTGCACTAGACGTCTTATGAGATAACCATAGGCTGATGCAATCAAAAAGAGAAACTTTGATAAATGTCAGTCCTAAAGTCATCAAATCATGATGCGCAATTTGGGTATGAACTAAACTGGTGCAGTACTACACCATTAATTACTCCAATTTCAGTTCATATTTATCCCTCTTCCGAAGACTAAACCAACCACTATACTGAAATACAGTAAAACTGTGCCGAGCTCCAGTCCTCATTAACATTATTTCTAGTATTATTAACAGTTATGCTTCAATTAAATATCAAACACACTTATCAAGAGATACATTTATTAAGACCTGATTTAACACAACGGCAAGTGTCAACCATTTCTCCTATCATTTTGAAGTAACTTTTAGGTCTGTACTGCCACCTAGTGTAAGCACAACTAGAGAAACTGGACACATTCGAATTTAAATTGAATAATGTCATTAAAAACACAACTATAAAATAAAATGTAGCCATGTGACATATATTCTTATAACGACAGAAAGCCATTCATAAAATACTCAAGTATTCACTAAGCATATGCACAAAGCCTTAAAGATATTTTGCTTCGTTGTTGAAGTTTTGTTGTTTAACCGAAAAATACAGCAGTATTTACATTGAGGCAGTATCAGATAGCTCTACCAAACGCAATGAAAAGTTTATTCTAAATATATAACAAATAAATCAAATATAAAAACTCAAACACATCACTCCACATTTAAAGCTTTGGGTAACCTTTCGCTACATTTTCAGTCAATCTAGATAACCATCACGTCATTGTCCTGTCGATGTTCTAATATTCAAACTTGTATGTACGTGTTCAAAAAATATTATAGATACAAGAATAAGTCATAAATAAATAAATACTGCTCACGTCACAATGGCCAAGAGTGGGGCTTATTACACTCAAACGTAATGTCTAATACACAAGATGCATAATCGTAGAAGCGGAGGACAACAGGGTACAAACAGAGAAGTTGCAAAAAGACAAATGAGTTATACTGTGTTAGTTATATTATTATTATTATATTACAATTATTATTATTAATATACACCTATTAGTGGAACTTGTTCGGAGCTACGTCTGACTCGGCCGCTAGAGGGCAGCGTGAGCCACACTGTGAACAGGAACTGGGCACCTTTACAGGCAACTTCCACTGTGTCCTCAAATCAAATGGTTAAGTTTTAATATTTACATATTTATTTGTGTCAACTCCTCGTTTTTGTTATCAGTATGAATGTATGGGTAAGATATTTAAGGTGAATAAGGTGGTGTTCTGAAGGCCGCTATACATCTACACAAACTCCATTAAGGCCCGAGAAGTGTTGTCAGACCACAGTAATCTGTAATCGTATTTTGTTTATTTGCAATAGATTATAAACAGATAGTGTAAGGGGAATTCACTACACAACCTGAAACGAACAGTACTAAAATCACCGACATTAGCTAAAAAAAACCCCTCATTAAAATCTAGAGGAGCGTGCATGTGTAAATCTAGATGAAGCACATGATGATGATGATGATTGAGGCAGGTTGAGAGGCAGCATCCTCGAGTCTCTGATCAGTATTTAAAATCCGTCGGGGATTAACTGCAGTTATCATGTTTGAAGTCGAGGTGTTTCAAACTGAAATATTCTTAAAAACCTATTCATGATCTTTACTTATTAAGCGTAGCCAACAAAACACGTTATAACGAGATTACACAAATCATTTTTCAAAGAGAATAGCTAATTCAAGTAAACCGTTCTCGTTGCCATATCTGTTCGCGCGCTACTGCAATCTTATCTCGCGCTAGCGGGCTACTCGCTAAGCAGGTCGTTAATCCGTATTTTAAAATTTCACCCAAAAGCACCGAATATAATATAAAACGAGTCCACGCTCGTTTAGAACGCAGACAATATTTCGTTTGGCGTAAATAATCCCGACTACACTACTTGTCATCTCGTGGAAGGTGAAGTCGCGAATGCGTGAGGCAGTTTCACTTTGCTGCGCGAGCTCGCGGCGACGGAACGTTAGAGTCGAAGCGACTCGCCGCCGGTGCTAACGTTCGCCGTTCTAACGTTAACTAATCGAACAAATTTCGCTAAACGACCCCAAATCCGCACAGAGGACGCGATGGGCTCGTTCTTCCGTCGTGTCAACCTGACAAAATGGGGTCTTTCATGTTGAGCTCCGCCATTTTGTGACAGAATATGCGGCGCTCAAAGGGGTGCGTGTAATGGTTGAATGTAGTAACCCCGTCAAGTAGATATCCGCCTGGCAGTTATAAAAAGGGATCGTGTACAATTTCCATTCATCCCAGCAGACATGACGCGCATCGTAGCGTTGTAACCGAAGCACGCTGCTTTAACAAGATGGCGACGAGAGCAACGTAACGTTTTATCAAGCTTTCGGGACAAGTAGAGCCTCACATTTTCAGCATCACAACACAAAAAGCGCATTTGCTTCATTTTTACCCCTGCAAGTGATTACACTCAATGCATATTTCTTTTCCATTTGACTAATTCCCTCCAAACTGTCGTTTTAAACTTTGTAAAGTGTTCAAATGCGTGAGTGATCTGTGGCAACTGCATCCCATTAAAAAAAAATATGACTTTTTATGGGTTTCCGAAGCTGAATGTTTTTTTTATAGGTGGGTGTCCGCGTTGTGAGTCCAAAACTTATCGATTTTTCTTAAGTGACTTGAATTAAAACTCGCGCTCGCCCTCCCCCAACCGACGCGCATCACTTTGTTCCGTTTTAACGGATCTTGGAAGTTTCAGACGAGCCCTAAAAAAGAAAACACAGTCTATTGTTCAGCCGAGGCGGCGCGCGCCTCGCAGTGCCGGTGCGCGTGACAGAGGGCGCTGCGGAGCAGCCAGGGCTCGCGGCCTCGGATCTTTTTGTCTGAGAACTGGATCCCGCTGCCGCTTTACAGTGTGTGCGATTGCTTAGAGCCGCGTCTGTACCACACTGTCAAACCACTCCAAAAAACGAACACGTTCGCAGCCAGCACATCTAATTGACCATCTCGTACCATGACCAGTTGAGTTTGCCGCTAAATCCGAGCGCTATTCTTGACTGTTTGGGGGAACTTTGGGCAGCCTGGATCGGGCTGTTTTCTCTCTTAGCTGTGAACAGTCCTCATTAGCGAGCTGGCGCTCTTCTTTCTCTTCGCCGATTTCTTTAACTTTTTAAACACTCAGCCTCGCGAATGACTGAGCGCCGCCGGAGTATGGGATCCTTGGCGTCTTAGGAAGCGAATGAGCGGGGCTTTTGACCGATTTCGAGGACCGGAACGATGGCAAATTCGACGGGGAAAAATCTACCTGATCAGCGGAGAAAAGGACTAGCTTTCCTGGATGAGCTGCGGCAATTTCACCAAAGCAGAGGGTGAGCGCGGGCGGCTTTATGTCGCCAAATACAACTTTAAACTGCACCTGATCGCACGTGTCGGTGCGTTTGGACCGTGTTTACAGCGCTCTTGTGTTTTTTCCTTCGCAGATCGGCGTTTAAAAAGGTCCCGGTCGTGGGAGGGAGAGAGCTGGATCTGAGCGCTCTCTACATGAGAGTCGTCTCGCTAGGTGGATTCGCTAAGGTGAGTGCGAGTATTACAAAAAAGTGGCGATTCGTTTTCTCGCCCGGGCTCGTCGGCGGTGCTTTCTCCCCTTTGCCGGCACACCGGGGCAAAACTCTCCGTGTCGCGGATTTCCATGCCGGGTTCGGGGCTGATAATGGCCTTGTGCTCGCCGCCGTTCAGTGTGTTGTAGCCGCTGTGTGTGTTGTGTGTATGCGAGTGAGAGCGAGGGAGAGAAGAGCTGGATGAATTGAAAGTCGGGACGTTAGCGGCGGAGCGGCGAGTTTGAGCGACTCGAAATTAGCGGCACGTTTTTATCATCGATGATCGGCCCCGGAGGCCGGCCTTTGGGGAACGCGGCACGGCGGCTTTAGCGTGCCTCGCTTCTAGGAAGCTAGTAATTCGCCATGGCCATCTTTGGCTTCATGGCTGAAGAGTAACTGTAGGCCTCACACGGGCCTGTGTCTGCTCTGCTACTGTAAATACTATCGGGCGAACCCGAATATCCCCGCCGCTCTTTTCCCACCGATTTGGAGCTCGGGATACACGCCGAGCTCGATGACCGGGGAAAGCAGCGGCTGGGATATTCGGGGTCGCCCGTGAATTTTGAAGCACCACAAGTGAGGTTAGCTGTAGTGCTAACGGCAGTTAGCAAAGCTGCCCGGTTCAAACTGTTGTGCCGGGCGGCGGGCTCTCAACTCAGCATGCACGCGGCTGTCAAAGTGTAGAATATCAACTTTCCAGAAATAATTTTGGTAATAATTGTTTAAAAAAAAAAAAAAGCTCTGCCCTTGCCCTCAACTCATCCTATCTTTGTTTTTTGTTTATTTGCAGGTCTCCGACAAAAACCAGTGGGCTGAACTCGGCGAAGAGTTTAACTTTCCGAGGGGTTGCTCCAACGCTGCTTTTGCTCTCAAACAGTACTACCTGCGGTAAGTCCACGCGCGCGCCGTGTTTACATCCGCGCGTGGAGGCGGCCGCCTCGACAACTTACTTCCCGCGTTACCACTCTTTTCCTCTCCAAAACTTGGCGTTTTTTCGGCATTAGGGAATATTTTATTCTCTTAATATTTAGGAGTTTGACTGGAGTGTGTTTTTGTGAGGATATGGGTGTCTCTTAAAATGTGGGGAAATGATAAAAATTTTCCAGATGTTTTGTGGAGTTTCTGGACGTGAGGACCAGCCCTCATTATGAAAATACTTTTATAGAAAGGTTCCAGGTTTTGAATGGAAGAAACTTAGAGACTGGAAAGATTAAAGAGTGGATAGATGTTGGTTACTGACATAAAGGGTAGTGTTAGGTGTGGATGCAGAATTATTTACGTGTAGTAATAATGGGCGAATGGAAGTACCTCACAAAGACAACAAGATGTGACTGTTGTGTGTGTGTGTGTGTGTTACCTGGCCTTCCATAGTGTGTATTTCTGCAGTAATGGAGCCTCATCAGTCCCAATTTGATCTGCTTTGCCCTTTACAGAGCCACACATGGCTACAGGTGTAGTCTTATGGTGGACTGCCATTTGAGCATGAAGATTTGGTTGTTGTATTGTGAGCTCTAGTAACGTTGCAAGGTCAAAATACGAGAGGAAGTCCTGTAGGACTCCTCTAGTAACCTTTCACTACAATCTATTTAGATCTATTGAAGTGTTGACTGAGATTTCCAGAAAAATGACCAATGTTTGCAGCAGGCACATTACAGGAGTATAAACAGCCTAGATGACCGCTGCCCATGGTTCAAACTTGGATCACTTGCTGCTGTGGCCGCCTTGTTAGTGCAATGCTTCTCCTGTTGATTAGGTGACTAGTGAGAGGGTCTTGGTAGAAGAAGGCTGAAAGTGTGCTGGTAGAACCGGAGCCATCCTATACTTTCCCTTCATCGGGTTGGAGCGTAATTACCCTTCAACACACAACACACTATTCATCTTTCTGCTCTTGTGTTCTAAAACGATTGGAACAAGTTAAAACATCACTGCTTTGTCCTTCAGTGAAGAGCTGATCACTGAGCAGCATGTTCTGTCTGCTTTGAATGTCATTGTGGCAGTTTCCACTGAAGGCATATTCAGAAGCTCTTAGTACTCTTAGTGTGCCGTCTGAGCCATGTTTGTATGTTTTTAACGGGTCAAAGCTCCGGCCAGCGTGAATTACAGGGCGCCAGACTCAATTTTACCTCGATTTAAACACACAACCAAGGTTTCTTTGGCGGTTCAGCGTTTTTAGCAGCTATCAAATCTTGCAGCATTTTCATGTGAATCCATCTTGCTTCGTATTTGCGCGCAGCGTTCGGTGAGATGGTGTGACTCGGCCGAGAGACTCTAAAAGACTTGGAGATGCAGGCCTACATCTTGTAACAGCGGAGCGACAGAAAAGCTTGAAGGAAATCAACCACCAGTGTCTGTGCGCTGTCGTTTTTGATGCAGGCCGATTAAAGGAAGGGAGACTCGGAGACAAACTCAGAGCTGATATTGCGGCGCTGATGAAACAAGGGGCACACACTTGGTGCGAAAAGTGCAATAATGCTCCAGCAGTGGCTATTAACTCTTTGCTATTTAATTTTGTCATTCAAAAGGTATTGGAGTGCTAACTTTTGTATGTGTTAACCAGTTTATTTGTTGAATGTGCCAAGAGCAGAATGCGCTTTGCTAGAATGCCAGTAACCTGGTTCTGGCTGCTGACTTTGAAAATACATTGATTTAACTGTTGAGAGATATGTATTTCCACTGCTGTGGTAGTAGCTAAGCTTTTTTAGCCTCAGACCGAGTTGTTCTCAGTTGTCAGCATAAGGAAAGTTGCATGTTGCTTTTTTATCAGTTCAAATATACTAAACTGAAACAAAAGTAGCCTCTGCTGTGCTAATTACATCAGTGTCTTCATGCAAAAGTGGGCACAGACAGACACAAACAGACCTGCATATGTGTGGTAAACATCACCTTCATAACCTCGAGCAGTACGAAAGCAGCATTAACCACAAAACAGGAGGCTTGCGCTTTTGCTGGTAATGGATACAGCCTTTCTTCAACAGGTTTCGTCTTAAGTGGGAGTATTTATCTCGGAGCGTATGTGGAGTCCTGTGGGCATTATAGTGTGAGTGTGTGTGTGAGTGAGAGAGAGACAGTGTGTGTTTGTGTGATCAGTCTCCGTTGAGTATTTCTTATGCTCTCTGTTTCTCTGCCATCGCTTTAACCCAGGCCTACTGGATGACCCACAGCACAGTCTTGGATTTAGACAGAGTGTTTAGAAATATTAACACACTTATTTGCAACTCACTCACCACGTAGTGAAGGCTTCTTTTTCCTACCGAGCGCCAGGCAAGCTGCTCCTCGTAATCACGCTGTCTGTCTTAAAACACTTCCAGTGATTGCGGTGTAACATGGATTAGGGGTTAGCCGCTACTGATACAGTCACCCTTGAGCTCGACTTCCCTCTCCCCAATCATCATCGCCGGAGGCCTTGCGTGCTCCCCTCTCACTCTCGGGTTAATTTAAAGCCGCCTTCTGCGCTCCAGCAGCGGCTTTTGTTTGTGGTAAAGTTTGAGGTTAATGCCTGGTTTTAATGCGGGGTATCAGTGCAATACTGACGTCGCAAGAACCCTTCAAAGCGTCAGACGCGTTTCGCTGTGACTCGTTTGACATTAGACACTGCGACTCTGTAGTGACTGTTCGATCTTAAGAGAGAAGCTTTGGGTGAGTTGAGCGCACTGTTATCTGTGTCTGTGTCCTTGTTGTAGAGGATGCAGATGTTGCTGGTTCTGAGAGAAACGTTAGGAAATCACTTGCTGCTGCTAGAGGGGCTGCTGGGTTGTTTTTTTTTTTAGATTTTTTATATCTTTTGCATGTGTTTTCTTCTCTCTTTTTTTTAAGCACACTGTTCAATGTTTTCTGAAATTTAGTCCTGTTGTTCGTTTTCGTTTTTAATGAGCTCAATTGTAATGTTGCCTAGTTCTCACAGTTATCACCCTCTGGAAAATGTTCTGAGATGACTGTAACCATCTTCAGTGTTTAAAAGGGTCACCGGGTCATCTGCATGCTCTGCAAAGGTGCAAGTAACTTGCTTAAGCCCCAGAAGGGGGCGGTATGGGTGCTGTTATGTACAGTCTTGCTATTAGAGTTAACTGAAAAAGAGGTGGGTAATGGCTTTGTGTTTTTAGGAAGGGGAGGATCACATCAGACATTCTGTTTCGCCCCAGTGTTCCTTGTATTTTTACCCGTCATTTCATTCGTTTTTTTTCCTCATTCACTGCGATGCTGTCAACTCCTCCTTTCCAGAAGAGTGGGTTTATATGGCAATTTGCATACACCAGGCCACAGGTGCGTGACCTGCTCCCATATTAGGTTAGAAGTGTGGCTTCAGTCGTTTACCGACTTCATTTGTATCGAAATCTTCTCTTACGTTCTGATTGTACATTTCCATGTCCTAGGACTTGAGCTCGTTGACGATAGCCAAGCCTGTGTATGTGTTTCCTGACGTGTCGGTGATGTGTGTGTGTATGATCGGTCACAGTACAGCGTGTGATGTGCAAAACGCACAGCTGCAGCAGTCTGGGTTCCGCCCTCATAGGCTAGACGTTTTTTTTTGCCGTGTGCGTGATTTGCTGTGAAGCCGAGAGAGTATTTATAGTGAGACCTTAGCGTTGAGTGTGTGTAAGCGGAGGGTATTTATAGCCAGTGTGTGCGGGATTACCTCAGCTACACGTTTGAGGGAGACCTCATTCAGGAGACGGACTCACTGAGTCACCCACAGTCCTAATGTGACTGGTACATGGTGTGTGTGTGTGCGTGCGTGTGTGTGTGTAAGGAGTGCTTCTATGACATTCATTTGTGTGTTTAAAGAGAATTATTGTAGCATTCGACTCAGCTTTTTTTCTTTACTACTTTTCCTTGATTCTGTCTAAAGTAGGGGCAGGCACTTAGTAGAAATTGAATCTAAACGGATATTCAGAATGTTTAATCCACAATCTTGTTCAGGAGCGTTATTTGGATTATCTTTAAGATTCTGTTACTGATACTGTGTGTTCATATACTGTCCTCTTAAAAACATACTGCCACGTGTTGTCACGTGCCTCTAGCTCATCCAGTCTGCAGCTACATCTAGGGTACGTCACCTGCAGCTGGTAGCGTTCACCCTGTGATCGAAAGGTTGCCGTTTCGAATCCCAGGACCGGTAAAGGTACCACTGAGGTACTCATGAGCAAAGTACCGTCCCCAAGCACTGCTCCCCGGGCATTACCCATGTTAGCTGCCAACAGCCCCTTCACGGGTTGGTCAAATGGAGAGGTCACTTTTCATTCTGGTGCACTGTGTGCTGGGCCGTGCTGGGGTGTGTTCATAGTGACGATCACTCCTTCACTCTCACAAAGATATGCACAGTAGGGAAAAAAATCCCAGAGTAATAATTGAGCATATTTACAGCACAAACCTTTTCATTCAGCAATAACGGCAAAAAACCCCAACCTTCCTTAATCGTTAAGGGTCGACAGATTATCGGGAGCTGATATATTAGCCATTTTGCCGATTATTGGTGTTTAATTTGGACCATCACCACTATTAAAACATTACAAGGTGTGCTACCGTGGCTCCTCTGCCATCTCTTGTCTCTGTTTACTCTTGACTCGCTGATTCATTGAATGTTTGGCCCACGGCAGTCTCCGATCGTCTAGACGTCACACAAGTAGCAGCCAGTCAACGTTGAAGCCTTGTTGTCACTCGCACACGTGCGCAGCGCGAAGCTCCGAGAAGGAGAAGAGCAGAGATGAGTTTCAGCTGAGCTTGGTGTTTGTAAAATTCAACAGTTTTTTTTGTAGATCGGTTCCAAATATCGGTTACCGGTAATCAATATCGATATCGGGCCTGAAAAACCAATATCAGTCGACCTCTCGTAATCGCAATCAAGGAAAAATATTCAGTTAATTGCGATAATTATTTGAGATAATAATGCCCAGCCCAGTTTTAAAGGCTGTTAAAAACATTTGCAGTTTAATTGTATATATTTTGCTTGCTTGCCCCGCTTTGTCAGTGAACCATCTCACTACCTGTTGTCCTTGTAGAACTCTGTATGTATGAGGCCAAGAGTCTAAGAACGGGCGAGTATTTAAGTTTGCCGATCAATTTTGATTTCAGCTGCTACTGAGAGCTGGAGTGTTTTTAGTCACACTAAGCATGTTTCTCCAAGCTGCGTGACCTGAGCTTGAACTCCTGATGATGTAATGTATGCCAGTCCTACAGTTACTCCTCAGGAATTCCTTGAATCCTTTGCTTCCCCCCTCCCACCGCCTCGACGTTCTGGCTTTAGACGGAGCGCTGTGCAGAATCGGGGAAGTTTCTGCTCAAAGCCTTGATCTCATGTGACCGTCTCACCCTGAAGGCCGGGAGGCCGAAAGCCGCGTGCGTTTTACTCAATGGTGCCCCGCGATTCTCCTCTCTGCCCATTATATAGAGTTTTCCTCTATGCGTTGGCCAAGAAAGCAGGAGGGAGTGGGAGAAAAAGGCTTTGTGGAAGCAGAAATCGGCGAACATCTCTCCCTCGCTCTGTTCGAACAGGCTGGCAGGTGCTGCGGAGAAGTGCCCTCCGAATTAACCACACGTTTACACCATCTGCTGATCGTGTGAAAGTGCTCGATGCAAATGTGGGAGCTGTGACTCCAGTTCAGCGCCTCAAGGAAGTCTGCCTCTTCCGCGCAGCCGTCGACACGTAAAAAAATAAATAAATGGAGATCTCGTGCTATGCTTTTTTTACACAAGCCTTAAGGGCAGTAGAACGTTCTGAATGTTTAGCAGAAGGCTGCAGGCTTGTTGTGAATGACGAACTGCTGGCAGCCACAACGTGTGTGTGTGTGTGTGGGTTTGCTCTCGCTGCATTTCCAACTACAGTTGTGCATCTGATAACAGTAACAGACGCGCTGTTGTAAGTCATGGCAGAATTGAACTGCTCTCACTACTGTAGTGAACTGCAGAACTCCTTATTGTGGCCCTTCGCAACCGTTTCCACACATTTCTGATTGCCCTAATTAATCATCAGCTGCGATTTCCGCTCCACAATGTTGATGTTTCAAATGATATACGCTAGATAATATACGCTGAACATCTTGTTGGGAAATGATTATTTGCCATTTTGAGTCATGTTGATTTTCTCCAGCTTCTGGCTCTGCTTGTTCACGGTGTCCTACTGTGAAGCGTTATTTTGAACCTGGTGTAGGGCGGCAACAACTAGTGAAAGTGAGTGATTATTTGTCATTGTGAACACAGCACAAAGTACACCACAACGAAATGTGACATCTGCGTTTGACCCATCTGTGAAGGAGCAGTGGGCAGCCAATAAGGCCAGCGCCCAGGGAGCAGTGCTTGAGGACGGTACCTTGCTCATGACCACCTCAGTGGTAACTTTACCGGCCCTGGATTCGAACCTACGACCTTCTGATCACGGGGTGAACACCCTACCGTTACCCAACTAACAACTAATTGATTCAGATTGATCAATAAAATAGTTGGCAATTAATTTACTAATCAATTAGTTGGATCTGCGTTATTAAACCCATACGTACAGTGGCTAACGTGGGGGCAGTAAGCTAGCTAAAGCCGCAGTGGCAGTAAAGCACCGATTAAGCTGGATGCCGACCACCGTACAACGAGAAGGAGACGAGAACCGGAGCCTTGCCGTCACAAAAACTGAAGTAATTGCGTTAAAAAAACGTAAGGATGACATTTTTCCCGATGTAAACACCCGCGCTGTTTGTTAGCGCGCACGACTCTCTCTGGGAAGTCATTCATTGAAGCGTTCCAACTTTTCCCGTTTATTACAGACAGAACTCATTTTTAGCCGATAAATAACACAAACAACCAGCGTTCCACGCACAATACAGACGTTTATTTAATATTTTCAGTGACCGTTCCGATGCGTGATGTGACTCGTGTAGTTCTCTCCCGGAAATGAATCGAAAATGAGTCCAGATTGGCTAAAAATGGGCAAAACTTCAATATTTCCACGATATCGGTTTTTCAGGGTCAATATCGATACTGATTATTGCTAATTTTAACTTGCCGATAACCAATATTCGGAGCTTCATGCTGTGCTCGTGTGGTAGGGTGGTGTGAGTGACAACAAGGCTTATAGCCAATCAGACTGTTGTGGTCAGGGCATTAAATGAAGCGGCGAGTCGAGAGCAAACGGCACAGAGAGAGACGAGACGGCAGTGGAGCCAATTTAGCGCACCTTGTAATTACTTAATATCGGTGATGGTCAAAATTAAATACCAATAATGGGCAAAATGCCTAATACCGGCCTCTGATAATCGACCCGGTTGATAATCGGTCGACCCTTTGTTTAAATATTAATCGGTATGTTGTTTTTTTTTTCCTTTCTTTCTTACAAACCACACAGATTCTCTTAGGAGACGCATTTAAGAACGCTTAATTAAACGTGCCGTGGTTTTTTCTTCTTCCCTTCTCTAACGCTTCGTCCCCCGTTCTGTTCTTTTCTTTCAGCTATTTAGAGAAGTATGAGAAGGTCCATCACTTCGGAGAAGATGACGAAGAGGTGCAGCCTGGGAACCCCAAACCGTCGCTTCCAATCGGTGCAATACCCTGCTCGTACAACTACCAGCAACACATTGTATCAGGTACGCACCGGCTGGCTGTGTCCCGACATTCCTGTGACCTCGGAGCTGTAGGAGTGCGAGCGTTACGAGAACGGAGACGTCTCCTGCCTCGTGCAGAGCTACAGCTCCCAAGAACCTGCATATGTAAAATTGAGAGAACTGGTTGTTCTCTCCCTCTCCCTCTCCCTCTCTCTCTCTCAGGCCTGTGTGCACGGCATGCACTAGTGAACATGTGTTTTAGTGAAAACAAGTGCCAGTTAGAGGGGGTGTTTTATTTTGCGTGTGTGAGAGAGACTGTTATTCTCCTTTGACTTGATTTGGTTTGGGCTTTTCCAGCTCCTTGTCTCATGCCAAGATGCTGTTTTGAGTTGGTGGGTTGTGTTGGCATGCACAGCCTGTCGATCTGCGTTTAGAGCAGATGTTCGGTTGCAGCCTAACATCCTGAATCTGCAATCGGGATGCGATCGTGGGCCGTGCAAAATAATTTTTAACAAAATAGTCACAGGCAGTTTCTGCTCTGCTCAGCAGAGGTGGTAGGAATTAGAGCTGGCCAATTCATTTAATATAAATCGTCACCGACATTCACGACCCGTGATCAGCATAACCTTTCTGCTGCTGCTGCTGATTATTTCAGTTATTGAAAAAATTTGGTTAATAGTTTTAAAAAAAATGTTTTTTTTTCTTGCTTAGTTTGTTTTCCTCTTTAAAACAATCTACTGTGTGAGTTTTGTCTCCGAATTGCGTGATATTTGTGAAGTCACTTGAAGGCGTGTGTTGGGTTGGCCAAAAAGTCCATATGTGACCCTCCACGGCAAAACCAGTCGCTTGTCGCAACGGAGGTTTCCAAGAAAAGCGACCGTTTATGTTGCGTGGGGTAAAATTTTGGATTTTTTGTTTTTAGTGTTTTGAAACAGTGGAAGGTCTATACTGGTGAATAAATTTGGCTGAAAAACTTACCCTTTCCATCCTAAAAACGTGACTTTCTTGAGGTGAGGAATTCAATTCCAGCAGAATGTTAAAAGTTTCTGTTTTGACCGCTTCTACTTCAATATTTACTTAAATCCACTCTTTGACTAGTGTGAAGATATTTCTCCGAATCCATCTCCGCCTCTTATTCAGTTAACCTAACGCAGGTAGGCTATCCGCAGGCTGTGAATGCAGCGTAGGGCTACCGGTGAATGCAAACGTAGCCGACCGCACTAAGCGCTCAGAGTGCTAATGGCGAGTAGTCAACTTCAAAGGCAGATTTCTCCCGCTTTCAATTTCATGGACAGGAGAAACCCGACTCTTTTGAATGTTGATATCTTCAGTCATATGTCGCCCCATTCATTCCATATAGGTATCGCCAGTCAGATTTATGCCCTTTCACTTAAAAAACACACAATAACTAAATTTTGAGAATTCAGGACAAGCGACTGGTTTTGCCGTGGTCACATTTGATTTTGTTAAGCAAGAACAAGACGCACGTTTTAAACACACAGCAGTTTATTTGCATTGATGCTATTAATTTTGTTCCAATATCTTTTGCCATCTTGTGGGCAGATTCATAATTCCCTGCTCAAACGATGTTGGTCTTTACTGGCGAAAAACTTTTCACATCTTCAAATGTGAAGGTCTGTCCATTCAAAGAATTTTGAAGAGAGCACAACAGGTGGAAGGTGCAAGGTCGGCCAAGCTCCAATAACTTCTGCCGTGTCTGCAAAGAAGTGTGCACTCTGGCACTGTCATGATGAAAGACAATGCCCTTACGATTAGCCAGTTCTGGACGCTTCTGGTGGATCAATGTGTTTAATTTATCCAGCGGGTCACAGTACACATCTGTATTGATGGTTCTGTTAATAAGCTCGTAAAAGACAACACACTTTCAATCCCACCAAATTGAAAGCGTATGCATCTTCGGGTGTAGTCCGGCTTTGGGGGTTGTTTGCGGTAATTTGTCATGCTTCCCTTGATCTTCTGCGATCCACATTGTTATAGACAGCCCACTTTTCCGTCCCCTGCCACCATTCTCTCTTTAAAAAAACGCACACATTTTCCTCACGTTTCCGCAACAAATCGCAGATGGAAATCCTTTGGCCGAGGTTAGCCTCATTACGTGGACGACACGGAGCCAAGCTGATCAACTTTGGATATTTGGATATTTTGAGGATCTCCCTCCCTGTATATTGGGGATTGGTGTCGACTAACTCCTTCACTTGGGTAATCTCAATTGTCCGGCCAGAGCGCGGTGCGTCTTGAAACTAAAAATCTCCTGAACGAAATCTTGAAAACATTTATATCTTTCTCCACGTTTCCGCCGCTTTCATACCTTTTTTCAAATAAAAACGTGTCTAATGTTTGTTTAGGGTGATCCTAAACACACGCAATACATCTGGTGTCGCCAGAATTTCGCGTTGAACTACACTGAAGTGTCAAGTGTTTAATGAGCGCGCACTCAAACGCAACAGACTGAAGTTAGCTACTTCTAAGACCGCTTGAAGTTTTGTTGACGAAAACCGAACCGACTTTTTGGCCAGCCCAGTACTTGAGTGAAAGTAAGTGATCGTCACTGTGAACACAGCACACAGTGCACTACGATGAAGGATCAGTGGGCAACTGAGGGGGAGCAGTGCTTGGGGACGGTGCCTTGCTCCTGAGTGCCTCAGCGCTACCTTTTTACCGGTCCGGGATTTGAGCCAGCGACCTTCCAATCACGGAGTGAACACCCTAACTGTTAAGCTACTGGCTATCCCTTTGTTCTTGCAGTGGTCTGTTTGTTCACAAACCATAATTTATAAAAAGCTTTTTGAAGCGTTTTCATTTAGAAAAATTACGTTTTGAACTTTTAGGTCATATCTATCTACAGCACTGCCTGCTTCTATACTATAAAAGTACAGCGTTGTTTTGTGTTTTTTGTGTTTTTTTGAATGTTTAACTCCTATATGTGTGTGTTTTGTTTATACCTGAAGTACAAAATATTTCTCGGCAGTTAGATCCAGAACATTTAATATAAAAAACATAAATTAGTAAATATGAATGAGTAAAATTTCAAAAATAACATGATTTTGACATTTGTTTCAGAAATGTGGCAGTTTGAATTAAGTTCTAGCGTCCAACACAAGCTACCTTTTGAAATGTCAGGTTTAGTTCAGGTCCCAACATTTCAAAGCCAAACGTCGTTGCTCAACGTGATTTTTTTTTTTTTCATGTGAATAACAAGTTGATGTGACTTTCCAGCCCTAATCCAGTTCAGTTCGGTGCATCCCTCCGTGGACTGAACAAATCCTCTGGTTTAAAGTGGGCTCGTACCTGGACCTTGCAGGCAGCCATTAAATTCTCAGTCACAGTAATTGGTCTTGTCATGTTGAGCAAGCAGTGACTTCTTCATCCATAATTAGGGCCTTATGAAATCTGTTTTATTTTTTCCTAAATTCAGTTTTTTCCATTTTTATTCTTCTGAATTCCGTCTTTTACGTTATCATATTTATTCAGCTAAAAAGTGTCTAATTGTGGAGTGGATGGAAAAAAGAACAATGCAGTAGAAAACAGTCACATTAAATCACTGTCATTCAACTTCAACAAAGTGCTGGGGTTCAGCAGAACATTTTCTGCTTTGGTAAAACATTTATCTGTAAACAACAAAAAAACATTCATTTTTTTCGTGCAAAACGAAACGTTTCTGATGTGAGTTTTTGACTGTAAGTGGTCGTCACGTGTTCTTGTGGGTGAAGTCTATCGTGTGCTGATAAAACTTACAAAAGAGTTGTTCTCCCGATTCATAAAAATCATTTGGGTATTGTTCTGCTCTAAACTTAGCACTAACACTCAAATTCCGTCATTTTTTTGAGGACTTCAGTGTTCCAGCCTCTTCGCCATAACTGACCGTTGACGTTTTCCCCTCTGTGTTTGTACGTTTTGATTAGAAACCTTTGCTTTGCTTTGCCCACACACCGATATCAGCGAATTATACGGCATTCCGCGTTTTACAACGTGTTCCATTTCATTTGTTGAATTCCGTGATTCCGTCTGCGTTTTCCGCATCGCGGAAGTCATAGGGCCCTACGTAATTGATCATATAAATACAACAATGTTTTGTTCTTCACACGCACACACACACTGTAAGTAGCAGTGTTGCTCAGTTGGTAGTGTAACGGTTAGGAAATTGCCCCCGTGATCGGAAGGTCGCCGGTTTAAGTCCCGGACCGGTGAGGGTGATCTGCAGAATGGAAATTACAGTCTTTGTAAAGTGAGGAAAAAAGTCTTTTATTTGCAGGCTTGCATAGCTTTTTGTAAAAAAAAAAAAAAAAAAAAAAAAGTGTTTTAAATGTAAAATTGTTTAATCAAAGGAAATTGGTCTATGAAAGGCTTAATTTTAATAGCCTGTCCTTAAATAAAAGTTAAGACCATGTTTCTTCTCTTGCTGCCTTCTCTGTATACCTTCCTTGATTAGTGACTGATATACTTGCTGTGAGCTACGTGTGCGTATCCGTACACAGTTGCGTTGTTAACGTTTGTGCTGATATACTTGCGTGCGTACTGTGCGTCGTAATCTGTAGTGTGTACTCCTTTCCACCAGGGGTCAGTGTCGAGGCCGCAAACCTAATAAACGAATTAATACCTGTGTCTTAAACTCGTCATCAGTTATTCCAAACGAACACGTCTTCACTCGAAGAAGCATTCATCTTCATCATACTGAGACGGCACCAGAGAATTAAACGAAAATCGCGGAGATGGTACGTTGGACCACTTAATAGATCTCGTCAGCAAAACGGGGAATTCTTTTCTCTGGTTTTGCCAATGACGAGGAAAAACCCCGGGAATATTTCTCCTAAAGTGTTTGATGAATTGCTCCGTCGAATTCGCCCTCATATTGAACACAGTCAGACTCACAGTGACCCAGTAGGCAGCGCTCAGCGACTGGCTGTCACCCTTCGGTTTCTCGCAACACTGCCCCCTATGAATTACGCAGGTATTGCATCTCGGTATACGGTCCGTTAATGTTTGAGTACGTGCACAAAAACCGACGCAAAAAGAAGCGAGGATCCGGATCGCGGCTGTACGTACGTAGTTAACAGCAAGTATATTTCAGCCTTTACTGTAGCGTTCCAGTCCTGCAGGGCAGCAGGCTCCTCTTTGTCACACTTTGCAACAAAACTGTAGCACTAAATGGTGGTGATGCTGAATGCCTCCTGAGTTGGGAGGACTAAAAGGGAACTTGTCGGTATGAAAATACAAAAATCCCAGCAGAGCCTAAAATCCATAATTGGACCCTTGAGGAGCGAGACTCTTAACCCCAAATTGCGCTGACAAATGTGAGTCACTGCTAAATGCCACAAACCAGAGCTGGACAATTATTGGAAAAGCAATCAAAACTGACATTCAGAGCTAAGGGTCGACGATCGTCAGGGGCCAACATTCGGCATTTTGCTGATTATTTATGTCTGTGTTTCATTTTGGCCGTCACCGATATTAAGTCATTTCAAGTTGCGGTGCTGTGGCTCTACCGCCGTCTCTTCTCTCTCTGCCGTTTGCTCTCAACTCGCTGCTTCATTTAATGTCCCGCCCACAACAGTCTCTGATTGCTTATGTGCCACACCAGTAGTAGCCAATCAACGAGCGGGCACACGAGCGCAGCGTGACGCTCCGAGGAGAAGGGAAAGAGCAGAGTTTCAGCTGAGCTTGATGTTTGTAAAGTTCCACATTTTGACAGATTTTTCCTTTTTTTTTTTCTTCATATTGGTTCCAAATACCGGGTCTCGACTAGAGGGCGACCGATATATCGGTCAGCCGATATTTAGCATTTTTTACGATATCGGCATCGGCCCATATCCGAGCTTAGTACGCCGATATTCAGGCAGGGTGGGGTGAAGAAGACTCAGGGACTGGATTAAGAGGTTAAAACTACAGATTGTTTGCACTCTTCTTTTTGTATTGTTGTTTACAATTTTATCTTCCCTCAGGAATAGTTTGTAACTTAAACTTTTTGTTTACAAATTATTAGTCGAGTTCAAATGTTCTATATTTATTTATTGTTTAGACATTTACAGTTTTATTTGGTATTTATGTTTAGTCAGTGTTAAATAAATGTTAATTTTTGTGTCCTTTGTTATTATTAGTGTGATATTTTACCACACAAACAGAGGGGAAATGTCTAATTATTGGCCAACAAAAATATCGGCAGCATATATCGGCCGTCGGCTGACCCCGACTTCTAAATATCGGCATCGGCTTTAGAAAAACCCATATCGGTCGACCTCTAGTCTCAACCCTGTTAATGCGTAATAATCGGTATCGGTATCGGTATCAGTCCTGAAAAACCAATATCGGTCGATCTCTGTTCAGAACCTCTACTCAGCAGTCTTGCCCGTCATGATAGTTCCAGTTTTATTTTCATTTCCCACCCCCCAGAATTCTGCTAATTCTTTCCACAGTGTGTGGTCATGTTCGGTCCTTTATCTTACCATCACAAAGACGTGCGCTCTTTCGTTCTGAACACGAGAGCTTTATTCGTTTTAATTTACGACACAATATGCTGTTGATTTGAGGTGCCGTCGCCGAGCCGTAAACACAGTGGAGCGCTGGTAACGATCCGAAAGCCGTCCCGTGGACGTCTGTGTGGCTGATCTCTGCTCCTTTGCTTTCTCTCGCCAGACTATCTCCGCCAAAGCTACGGGCTGTCGACGGATTTCGTCCCGCCGTGCGACTACAACAAACTGGTGCTGTCCCTGCTGTCGGGGCTTCCTAACGAGGTGGACTTCGCCATCAACGTGTGCACGCTGCTGTCCAACGAGAGCAAGCACACCATGCAGCTGGAGAAGGAGCCCAAACTCATCACGCTGCTGCTGGCACACGCCGGAGTCTTCGACGACTGTACGATGTCTTTGCTGCTCGTTTTCTTTTCTTTTTTTTTTACCGCCGGCTGTTGCGTTTCATCTGTTGGTTGTAATAGTTATTTTCAGCGCCACGTAATGCATTGCTGCCAGGTCGGAACTAATGGGTTATAGAGCACGCTGGCGTTAAAAATAAAGCTGTGCTGTGTTTGCCGTTGCAGCTTTGGGGAGCTTTTCGGCGGTTTTTGGCATGGACTGGAGGGAAAAAACGTCCAGAGACTTTGCAAAGGTGAGAGACGGGTGGAGAAATTGTGCTGTTGCTGGTTATCTGGTTTGCTTCATTATTTCTTCTTCTTATTGTTCCGCTTCTTCTCACTTTTTGTCCGTTTATCTCCTCCCAGTTTTTGTCATAGAAAAACTATTCAGGATTCAACATTTTCTGATCGTTGAGAGGACCTGTGCTGTTGTGTTTCTTGTTAATAGCTCAGCTGCATCCCCTTTCCCCCCCCCCAAAAAAAATCACGTCTTTTAAGTTCCCTATTTTGGCCACCGCTAAGCAGAGCCGTGCCGTCGCTTTTCTTGCGGTTAACCCGTTCTAAGATTAACGTGAACTCGGCGTCTCCTAATTTAACAGCTAGGTCAGCTAGAAATAGAAATCTGAGTAGTTTTTATCCTTTTTTTTTTATACCTTTTATCCACTTCTGCTTTTTTCTTCAGGGGTGTTGTTAGAGCCGTTGCTGATAAATGAGGAAGGCACAGTCGAGCGCGAGTGCAGGCCGAGCTGAGCGCGTAAAGATGAGATAATTGGCTTGCAAAGTTCCACAGCACGCACAGGATTTCGGCACAAAAATAAAGGCATCCCTCGGATTTTTCGAACACGGCGCCAAAGCAGAGTCGAGCGAGGGCAGAGCGTTTCCAGCGTAGTGCGTTTCCCGCCGTATGTGGCGTACCAAGTCTAACAGGCCGCATGTGACACTCCATGTCATAAAAGCCGTGCATCAAATCCCACGCCGGACTTTGGACATGTCTGACACAAGCGCCAGCTTTCCGACATACTATAAACGTCTTAAAGTTTTGCCCGAAAATATTGGGCAAATCTAACCTTCGGGCTGACGACTTTTTTTCAAGTATCGGCCGATTCCGATATGATTGTGATATCATCGTGAATCCCTAGATGTTATAGTAGATTGATCTAGTTGTTGTTGTTATTATTTAGCTTGACAAACTGCATTTTGATCATCTTGTCTTTTTTTTTGGTTGCCCCTGTAGTTTTGGAAAGACGTCGTTGAAGACAATGAAGTGAAAGACCTGATCTCAGACAAGAGCTGCACACCACAAGGTGGGTGGACACACACACAACACTTTCATTCTCTTTCTTGTGGCCGGAACTAGATTCTCAGTTTAGTTTCACTCCTCACTCCCAACCCGTAACGGGGCCACCCGGCAAATCTCTTTGACGGGGCCGTTGCGTGACACAGTCTCCTGAAGGTGTTTCCGTTCTTTTGGTCCTGGTCGGTGGCCTGGGCGATAAATGCTAGCTTAATATATATCGCGAGAGAAAATCGTTTGATGGTTTCACTTCAAAGCAAACCACCGCGGAATCGGGTAACACGGTTTCAAAGTTTGGTTCAGCGTCCTAAACACAGCCAGTGGATATAGAGCGATGTTATAAGTGCTGTGATTAACATGCAATCAGCCAGTCTGTTAACAGCTGTAGGTTTTGGTTGCATCATCGACGGGTGACGGCAGGAACGGCGTGAAACGAGAAAATAAGGGCAGGCAGTGAAGAAATAGTTGGTAAGAAGCTCAAGCGTGTTGTGTCCCAACAACTTTTCAAACGGCCCCTGTTTGGAGCGTAGGGACTACGCGGAGGGAGAGAGAGATTATATCTCTCTTCTTTATCTGGTTTTAGTGAAATTTTTAGAGACGGGCCGATACCCATCTCCACCTTATGTCCGATACCGATATTGTAAATTTGGATATCTGCCGATACCGATACAAATCTGATAGTCAGTCTTTTTTCAAACATAAAATAATGCTCTAAAATGTCTGAATACCTGACTGAGATTATTGTTATGCTTAAGGAAATGCTTGATTTAAATCCTGTTTTCCTACTAAAACAATGTAATAATTACACACACACGTAGATGCTAAATTATGTTCTCAAAAATTGTTCGTTTAGACATATAAATATTTCTTCTTCCTCACTGATTACACTATAACATTATAAAATATGGTCAATTGCAAGTGAAGTACTGAAGTTTGTCATTTTGAACCAGTTTGGCCTATAAAATGAGCTGCTTTTGCAGAGAATCTATTTGCAGAATAGACGATGGAAAATCTATGGGAAAATCTAAGTAAACGGCAGAATTGTGAGTAGAACACCGGTTATTGTGGTTATTTATCAGCTAAAATATTGTTTGTGTCTGTAATTAAGGGGGTGTTTTGGCCGAACTGGAGCGTTTTAGCGAGTAACGGCGCTCATACTCGCGGGCATTAACACAGCGCGCGTTTATATCGCGAAAAATATCATTTATACGTTTTTATGCATTTACTTCTGTTTTAGTGACGGAACATCTCACAAATCCTTTCACATACAGAGGGATCAGGTCTTGTCTTGATCGCGCCACTGAAAAAGTTGTGCGTCACTAAGCGTCTGTGTGAAATACAAGCGGAACTGCTCTAGCGAGTACAATGAATTAAACGAAGCTTCGATTCTAGACAAATTGCCTCGACCATTTTTTGTAATAAAATTATTTGAGTTATTGGAACAATCGTTTCAGCTCTACTTTACCGCAGTGCCACTTCCCATGCACAACGAATCGAGTGTACACGCATTTACAGATCGGCTCCATAGAACGGCCCAATGCCGCCGATACCCGATCCAGCTGTTTGAGCCCGTTATCGGACCGATATCGATCCACATATCGGATCGGCTACATCTCTAGAAATTTTACATTGAAATTTTGACTTAATGATGAAATGGTTGATTCAAAATGAAGTGGGTTTTACCTTCTGGTAATTATTAGAAATAGCTGGTTTAACGTGCTCATTGATTATTATCAACATCAACCAGTGTTAATTTTGTTGACGAAAAAACTTCGTCGTAGTTATCGTCAACGACCTTTATTTTCAGACTAAAACGAGACGACAGCTAAATAAAAATGATTTTGCGAGGCCTGAGACTGTGACGAAATGTATTGACACTTTCATCAACGAATAAAAAGGAGACGAAAGTGTTTGCCAGAGACGAGATCCAGTCAGAACTGGTGCAGTTCACCTAAGGGAAGGCGGGAGGTGTTGGGAAGCGATCCAATCAGAATTGATCTATTTGAGGGATGAGGAGATTACGCACATACGTTGATTTACTCCCGGGAACACTGTACAACTAGCCTCCGTGCACTCATAAAACACGTCAAAATGTCAGACCTAGGGAGAATGAGAAGAACAGACACATGGACAAATTTCCCATTTGATGTCGAGGAAAACAAGACGCTTTGTAAACCTTTCGGAGTGAAAATCGCCGGTAAAAACCCAACCAAATCGAAACCACGTTTACAGACTTTACACTTTTCATTTTACACTTTTAAATCAACAAATTTTAGTTGACTGTAATCTTATGATATTCACTCGACTAAAACTTGACTAAAATATGACAGACTAAATTACATTTTAGTCAAAAGGCTGTGACTAAAACTAAACAAAAAATTGCTGTCAAAATTAACACTATCAACCAATACAAAACATTTTGTTTCAAAAATGATTTTTCCAGTACATGAGTGTGATTCAGGGATTTAGATTTGAGTCATTTTTAGTAATTTATTTATTTTTTTGTCCAGGTCAAGATAAGTATATAAAAAGGAAAATATGGTATGCAGAAATCTGTGTTTCCAGACTCCTACATTGCTGTTTAAAATCTAGACTAAAATTCGGCAAGAACGTTTGCCCCAGAGAAGACGTGCCGTGTGATTAGGTTATGTGTTGAATCTGCGGAGACGGCCTGGTGAGTTTACTGTATGCAGCTTCTCAGTTCACCACCAAGTAGATACCGTAGAGCGCGCACGCGTGGGCTGCTTCATTCTTCCTTTAGATTTTTGAAAAGTTACCCTCACTAGATCTGCTCTGTGAGAACTGGTAACCTTGTTACTGTAATAAAAATCTGTCTGAAGTGAGATGTTATGAGGAGTCTCCAAAGCAGTCAACTGTTTTACATTGGGTCGTTATCTCTTTACGTTACGGTGACAGTAAATTGCAGTGCAAGTTGAAGCGATGCTGAATAAAAGGCTGTGCGTTGAACTTGTCTGGGTTTGGTTTGAATTGATTTGTAAGTGGTAGAGTAGCTACTTACCCAGGGCTTCTGATACACATTTTGGGCTCTACTAAATGTTATGATATGCCATAACTTGGCATATTATGGTGGTGATGTTCCATAATGTGACGCATGTTCGTGTTTACAGTTGAATTTTCGAATCGTTAATTGAAGTAATTCAGTAGTTAATTGTACAGTGAAGTCTTAAAATTTTGAAATGGAAAATATGAAGAAATCTTGAAGTTTAGTGAAAACAGTTTTTATTTTTATAAATCTGTGTGCCTTAAAAAGGCAAATGGTCAATTAAAAAATATGGCTTACATTCCACCGATATTAAAATCATCGTTTTTTTTGCCCGCTCTCTCACCCATCCTCATGTCCACTTCTCGCCCCACCTCCAGAAGCATCAGAGCACAGTGCGGCGCGGGCCTCGCTGTTCCGGCCGCCCCGCAACGTGGACATCGGAGACGTGGAGGGCCAGCGCGTGCTCCAGGTGGCCGTCATCCTGAGGAACCTGTCTTTCGAGGAGGCCAACATCAAACTGCTGGCAGCTAACCGCACCTGCCTCCGCTTCCTCCTCCTCTGCGCGCACTGCACCTTCATCTCGCTGCGGCAGCTCGGCCTCGACACGCTGGGCAACATAGCCGGAGAGGTGAGGCCGGGGGGCCGTCTCTTTACGCACGGGGAAATCTGGCTGCAATTGCACCGATCCCGTACAGCAGCTGGGAAGTGCACAGGGTCGGGCAATTTATTGAACATTTATTGAAACCAACACCGCCTCTAATCTGCTTGATCTTTACTATTTTTAAAATCCTGTTGGTACCTTACTTAAAAAAATGAGTTCTGTTAATACTTTTCCCAGTGTGTATTCATGTACTGTCCCCTTAAAAACATACAACCACAAGATCAGTGTCTTGGCTTCAGTTATTTTACAATCACAAAGATATGCTTTTTCCTGTCAACAAATACCCACTTTAATAGTTGACGCTACAAACTAAGGCGTTCAGCACCGGCGTTCGGCCGGCTGCACGTTTGGCTGGCGTTAAATAAACGCTGCATGCCACGTTTTCTTGGCGTCAAAATCCCGACGAACGCGGGGAAAACGACGCTATTGCGAACGCCAGTGAAACGCCAGTCGAACGCAGCTACAAATCGCAGCAAAAACGCGCATGGCGTTCAGAGGGCATTCATTTCGAACGTCCGTGTGGACGAGGCCTAAGGGTCGACTGACAGTCGGGGAGCCGATAGAAGGCATTTTGCCGATGATCGGTGTTTCATTTTGACCATGTTAAATAATAACAAGGTGCGCTACTGCGGCTCCACTGCCGTCCGTCTCTCCTCTCTATGCAGTTTGCTCTCGACTCGCTTCCTCATTTAATGTACTGCCCACAACAGTCTCTGTCAGTTTCTATCGGCCCTGTTAACTTGCAATAATCGCTGTCAATATCGACCCTGTACAAACCTCTAGTACAAACCTTGTCAGAGAACTGCAAAAGGGGAAAAACAAACAACAAACAATCTTTAATTTAGCCTAATTGCAGTAAAATGTCCTATTAATCGCAATATTGGATTAAGACCATATCACCCAGCCCTACTGTAGAAGTGCACCATTTTTCCCTGATTTGGGTTTTCTCTGCTTTGTGTGTCTTTGCATCGTACTTTGAATTTGTGCTTTGAATTTGCCTGGAACTGTGTTTGCGTTTGGTGCTGAATTGATAGGCTTTGAATTTGGGTTTTGGCATTTAATCTAAAACTGTTGAATTATGCTATTTTATATACTTGTTTTATGTGAAATGATTGTGGTTTTCCAAAAATACTTATTTAACCTGTTCTTTTTCTTTAACCACTTGATCCTTTATTTACCTTTATCAGCTTCAGCTGGATCCGGTGGATTTCCGAACAACCCACCTAATGTTCCACACCATTACCAAATGTCTGATGTCAAGGGACCGTTTTTTAAAAATGAGGGGTAAGCGCATACACAGCTTAAATGGTAGAGAAAGGCAACAGTTGTCTCGTTTGTTTTATTTTATTTCTTGGCTGCTAGTCACTTATATTCTACTCTCTTTCCTCGCTTTGTCGCTTATACTGAAAACTTGCATCGTTCTCGTGTCCTCTGGTAGCCATGGAGATCTTGGGCAACCTGAGCAAGGTGGAGGATAACGGGGTGCTGATCTGCGAGTGTGTGGATCAGGAGTCCTATCGCGAGGTGATCGCTCTGCTCACCCTCCCGGACGTCATGCTCGTCATCTCTTCTCTGGAGGTGCTTTACCAGCTGACCGAACTCGGCGAGATCGCCTGCTCCAAAATAGCGTGCGTGGACAGGAGCATAGGTACGCGCTCACCCTGATTTCTCATCTGCGTCAAGGCAAAATACGGCCTGGTAAAGCTGCAAAATATCGGAGGCATTTTTTTGGGTGTGATATTGACTGCGACGTATACAGCTCAGGTTGAAAATTGCACGGGATGCCCTTCCTGGCGCCCTTCCATTTACCCGGGCTTGGGACCGGCGCCAAGAGTTACACCAACTCGTGACACCCCAGTGACTGGGTTGGCTCAGGACTAGTCTAGAAACTTAACATATAATAAAGACGTCTCCTGTAGAATAGTCATGGAAAATGAGTCTTTTGCACCAAGCAGCAAACATGTTATAGGATGAAGTGTTTGATTTTCCTTTTCCCTGTTTGCCGTTGCACGTCCTGCGTGTATCGTGAGAACGATGTGTCACGCAGCCCTACTTTGCTTTCGTTCGCTCAAGGGTCAGGGTTTAATCTCACAGCACCACTATGGAATCTCTAAATGAGTGGGGTTTTGTCTGTGTGTGTGTGTGTGTGTGTGTGTGTGTGTGTGTGTGTGTGTGTGCGTGTGTGTGTGCGCGTGCATATAGACCTGCTGGTTCGACTTGTGTCAGTGGATATGCACACGTTTGGGCCGGACGCTTTGACAGCCATTAAACTGATAGAGCACCAAAGCGCCAGCAGCCAGGTGTCGGAGGTCCGGCCACAGCTCGTGGAGAACGTGCCCGCTCCCGTGCAGGGCATGCCCGTACCAGGTAAGCGCTATCTTGACAGAGCTTGATAATAATTTGAAGGATGCAAATTTGCTACGTCCATCATAGTTACTGATGCATGTAGCTTTACGTTGTTAGTCTTGAATGCTCTAGTGAATGTATCCATGTCTAGCTCTTATTATTTCTGTTGTCGTAAAGCATTTCTGGGATTTCTTTTGAGTGCTTTTTTTTTTTTTTAAACATACACACTTCATTCTCCTAAACCAGATTAAACTGACCTGATACCTTACTAAGAAATATTTTTAGAATGTGCTTTCAAAGTCAGAAAAGGTCAAGTTGACCCATACTGAACGTAAGGGTTGAGAAACTGTTCAGGCTCTTGCGTTGCATGCTGGAATACATTTCAGCCTGACCTGGGACAGCTACTTTTGCTTAAAAATGATGATCCAATTTGTTCATATCATACAAGTATTTAATAAAGAAATCCATTGGAAATGAGAAGATGTGAGTGTGGTGGCGATACTTTGGTGTAACCCTGTGACGTTACCATAAGACTAGGTGGTTGAATCTAATGAGAGCCTAAAACCAACGTTGACCACTGAGCAGGACCCTTAACCCTCAGTTGACAGTTCCTGTAATTAGGGATTGGAAGTCGCTCCGGATAAGAACTTCCGATACATGCTGTAAATGTAAAGAAGGGGAAGGTTTAGTCAAAACAGTCTTTATTGTCAAACCACTGATGCGATGCGAAAGATAAGGAGTGTTTCTTTTTCTTGCGTGCCAACATGGGCTGTGTGTGGACCTAAGGATCAGCAGATCTGATCAGTATTTCAAAGCACGTGCACCTTACTCCCTACTCAGACAGGAAATAATTAGCGGCAGTAATAACTGGCTTGTCTTCCCTTTGCGGCTCAGTGCTGCTCTCTAACGGCCACAGAGCAGAACTACAGCCTGAGGATTTGCTTCGAAGCCAAGTCTTGCATTTGAATAGGAACGCAGAATGTGCCATGCAAACCGGGCTAGGAGATACCTTGAACAGGTGTGCTGTTTCATATGATTTCCTGTGACATCTGGTTTTATAGTGACAAGAGTTCCTGTGCAGTCTGCTTCACCTTCTGGCATTGTGGAGGTTGACGGAGAAAAGTTTACAACTCAGTGGTAAGCTTTTTGTTTCTAGCACTGTTTTGCCCCCATTCTGTCGTTTGTTAAAAGATGGTCAGGATGCAAAAGTCAGGCTTTTCTCTCTTCCTAGAATGTCTACATGTGACTAATGATGGAAATTAAAAGTATAATTATAAGTACAGTAAAGTTTGAGAAAGTAAGCCATAGTTCTAGAATAACAAAGACCAACAAAAATGAAAGACAGAAAGCAGTCTGTCCTCTTTCCACAAAATTTTCTTTTATGAGATAGTTTATTAAGGTTATTGCCACCATTAACCCTCGGTGCAATTGTACAGTTAATTCGGATAGTAATTAGAGAAGACTCTGGTATTTTTTTATCTAGAGTATCAAAAGCGATCAGAGATTTGGCTCTTTATGTACTGGTCGTCTCTGCTAATTGAGGTTTTTTGTCCATATAGTAAGCTAAAAAGCGTGTTTCTTTTTTTTTCAATCATGTCCATCTGATTGTCTTGTCATCCTCTTGTCTGTATTGGCCTGATGCTGACAGAGATTATCAGATCAGTTCCATCTGTAGTGGTCGAAATAATAAAAATGGAGGACTAGATGGGTATAACAGGTGTTTTTAAATGGCGAAACTTTGGCAGAGACACCTTAACGCTCTCTAATTATGAGGTTACAGTTTGAATTGGTTGTTTTTACAGTCATATTTGGATGCTGCTGATATGTGAAGAGAGTGGCAGATTGACTTCTTACTGTACTAATGAGAACTGGCTATCTGCTTAATTTGTGTAGGGCGTATTTTACCATGGCAGCGTGGGATAGAATGATTGGTTGAAAATTATTTAGCCTATATGTATTGTGTAGGGAGAATGAAACTACACAAAACTGACTGAATTTGATTTTTGTGTGACAATAAAAAATTGTCAACTAAAATGTAAGATTAGAATGTTATGTCTAACCTTTATGCTTTATCATTTTTTTCTATCTCTCCCCAGGTTAAATGCCCATTATGAGGTGCATGCAGAGGGCTCTGTCTCTCGCTCTGAGATGTACTCAGACTATCTGGCAACATGCAGTAAGATGGCACGTGGTGGTGTCCTTACCTCCAATGGCTTTTACAAATGCTTGAGGTGTGTGTTCCTGTATGAAACAAATTCACTCGGGTCATGGCTATGGCACTCTGTAACCCCTAGCGGTAAAAGTGTGCTAGTAGCCTTTCATAGTGACCTTTATCATAACGGCGTATCATGGAAATGGCGTGCAAGTGCTTAAATAGTTGCTTTTCCTCGAATGAGTTGTCATGCTCTAACTGTGACTTGGCCTTTGTGTTTGTTTGTTTGTTTAAACAGGACATTATTTCCCAATCACACAATAAAACGCATAGATGACTCCAGGGTGAATGGTCAGGCTCAAATTCATGTGGTGGGTGTGAAGAAGAGGACAATTCCTCTGCCCGTTCAGCTGTATTATCAGCAGCAGCAGCAGGCCAGTCCTGTACCTGGGCCCAAGCACGAGGCCCCTGCAGATCCTCCTCAACATCCCCACCCAGGTAGGCTACAGTTTTACCTTCTCTGTACGTACTGCCGTGTTCATAGATTTCAGAAACTGTTTTTTTTTCTGATTGCGTTTTCTTTTTCCCCGGTTTATTTGCCAGCCTTGCCCCCTGGCGTGGGTGGGCCATTTATCCGGGCACCAGCACCAAGCCTTACTGCCGGCCAGGCAGCAGCACCACCGGTTGCCTTCAACATGCACGGAACGTCACCTCAACCTCATCCTCACCATGTGTCCAGTGCTACTGCGCCAGCCCACCCCGCTCCACGGCTTCCAGCAAACCCACCAGTACAAGCTGCGTCGCCACTGCCGCCACTGCAGTTGTGCTCACCGGCTCCACCCATGCCTCCACAAAACAACGACATCCTCAAGACGGCCATGATGCAAAGCTCCCTCCCAACGGCCCCTGCTACCCACAACCATAGCACCGTCCCTGCAGCAACTCCACCCCAGCAACCTGTCTTTCATCATGCTCCAGTCACACTGATCCAACAGGGCGTACCGCAGGGACACGTCATCGCCGGCAGGGTGCAAGGGGCGTGCCCTCCTTTGGGGCAGCAGCGCTTACCCACCGGGCAGCTTGGCACTTCTCCACAAGAGGGTGCGGTGCTGGCGCCTCCTCAGTACGTGAGCACTCCTTGCACATCGTTGGTAGCGGGAGGGCAGGTGTTCACTGTAGCAGGTGTACAGAGTGCCCAAGGGCCCCGGGTCACCTTTCAGAACATAGCCCCAAAACCTGCCCCACAGGCGCAGCCGCCGCTGCAACATCCACAGCTCCCCCTACAACAGCAGCAGCAACAGAGCCTGGTCATTGTCAGCCCTAATCCACAGCCCAATCCCGCTTTTGGCCCCGCCATCCATCAGATCGTGCTTACTAACCCCTCCAGCATACAGGGCGCCCAGACCATCCAGCTATCAGGACAGCCCTCATCCTCTCCCCAATCATCCGCTGCCCCTGGTCAGCCTGCTTCATGTCCAGGTCAACAGGTGCTGACCCCGCCTTCGAATCCTGCCCAGATTCAGGGCTCTCCCCCCACAGTCAGCCAGATGCTGTCTGTCAAGCGGCAGCAGCAATTTCAGATTCACCCTCCGCCGCCTCCGCCGCCTCCATTGCCTCCATTGCCGCCTCCCATAACTCCCGCCCAGACTACCTCCACAGAGTCCAGTCTGATCAAGCAGCTGTTACTTCCAAAGCGTGGACCTACCACGCCTGGAGGCAAACTCATTCTCCCTGCCCCCCAGGTCCCTCCTCCTGTAAGCACCAGGGCGCCTAGCCCGCAGGTGGTGTACCAGGTGACTGGTAGCGGGCAGGGAGCCCCGCAGACGCAGCAGTTGAATGTTCAGCTGATGCAAAGCTCTCTGCCGGGGACAGGTGCTGTACAGACTGTGCCCATTTCTATCCTCCCTGGGCAAATTCTCTCCACCTCCAACCCTGCCACCATCATACAGGCCCCACCCAGTAACCAGGTTACCTTCACAGTAGTGCCAAACTCCGGATCGCCGTCTCCGCTGGTCCCTCAGACCGGTCTCACCATTGGTACGTCGTCCCCTGCGCTCGGCCTGCAGCTGTCGTCCCCCTTGCCGCCAGCGCTACCTAGCAACACGACCCCTCTGCCGCCTTTCCGGGGCGACAAAATCATCTGCCAAAAGGAAGAGGAGGCCAAGGACGCCACGGGACTCCACATCCACGAACGTAAGATCGAGGTGATGGAGAACATCATAACGGAAGGCTCTGCCAAAGCCAGCAACGGGCAGTCGGCGGAGGTTGACCGATCAGGGGCCAAGCTGCTCAATGGGAGGAAGTTTGACTCGAGCCTACCTCCGTACCACTCAGGGAACAGCCAGCCAGAGACCCCGCAGGGCACGCAAGCGCTCAATGGCCCCACCGTACCAGGCAGCGAAAGCCCGACCAAACAGACCCCAGGGGGCCCTCCCTCAGACTCCAGAAAGCTCCTGGTCAATGGCGTTTGTGACTTTGATCGCGGATTGGACGTTGTGCCCGGTGCCCACCCGAGCAAAAACATTCCAAATCATAAAGCTTCCAAACATATGGGTAACGGAGAGGTGCTGCTGCCTCCTCCGAAAGCGCATGGCCCTTCGCCCATCACTGACTCTCTCACACCCCAGCAGGGCACTGCCAAAGCAGAGCAGTCGGAACGTCTGGCAAATGGGCCCAAAAGTTCCGGCCACAGCGCAGAGATCTCGAATGGCCCGTCGGCCCAAATCTCGGACGCGGCAGCCTCGAGACTGCCGCGTTCGCCCCACAACCACTCGTCGCCTCCTCCTCCCGCAGTGGCAGCACCAACGTCAACGTCAGGCCCGCAGAACGCCACCGGAGCTGAGCCGCCCACCAACGGCACCTCAGAGAACAGAGGCCTGAAGAGACCGGGGGAGGACTGGGAGCGGAGCGCGGCCACCCCCGGAATTCCCAACAAAGTGGGGGTACGGATAGTGACCATCAGCGACCCGAACAACGCCGGCAATAGCTCCACGATGGTGGCGGTTCCGGCTGGAGCAGACCCAAGCACAGTAGCAAAAGTAGCAATAGAAAACGTGGCACAGCAGAGGCCCAGCGTACCTGCTACGCTTCCTGAACCTACCACTCAGGTAAGAAAGCTGGCACTGGGTTTCCCGCAAATGGACTGGAATCTTACTAGAATCACTTAGAAGCTTACTGACTGACTGACTATGGAAGTTGTGTGAGAAATAGAGATGAAGTGGCATGAAAAATTGTTTCATTGTTGGGCTGCAGCTACTGATTATTTTATTCATTGTGTCTTCTGTTGATTATTCCATCGGTTAGTCAACTAATCGGTTATCATATTATTTGCAGTTGTGAATAAACAGAAGACTAAACAACTCTTAAAAATGAACTAAATAAATTTGATATATTTTAATCACTAAAAATGGTTTAAAAAAGAAATTGTCGAGTTTAAACCCAAATGTATTTTATTCTGGATTTAGTAGTTATAATTTATCTTAGGCATAATAAGCATTGCGTTTATGTAGCGCAACTTAACATTAAACCTTTTCCGATGGTCGAGGCAATTTTTCTAGAATCGAAGCATCGCTCAATTCTTTTCACTCGCTGGAGCATGCGCCGCTTGTTTCACACGGACGCTTATTAGTAACGCACAACGTTTTCAGTGGCGCGACCAAGGCAAGACCTGATCCCTCTGTATGTGTAAATGCATAAAAGGCATAAATGACATTTTTCGTGATGTAAACGCGCTTTGTTTGTGAGCACGCGTAAGCACCATTACTCACTAGAACGCTCCAGTTCAGTCAAAACGTCCCCTTTACTTCAGACAAAACACATAGTTTAGCTGGTAACTAACCACAACGACCAGCATTTCGCTCACAATACAGCCGTTTATTGAGATTTTCCAACGCTTCATTGTGACGTGGCTTGAGGGGTGTGAGGGGCATCGTGGGAAATGTAGTTCTCTTCCAGAAATTCCAAAAGCAGCTCATTTTTTAGGCCAAGTTGGTTCAAAATGACCCAAAACTTCAGTATTTCTTCATTTTCAAATGATCAGGTTTTTTTTTTTTTCAATTTTGTAATGTTATAGTGTAATCAATAGGAAAGAAGAAATATAGAACATTTTGTTTGTCAAAATTTTTACTCTGTATTCTGATGGACACCAAAAGGATAAAGCAGTGTTTCTACAAAAGAATGTTAAGCCATAGAATGCATAATGAACACTCTGCAACTCGGCAGTAAAACAGACAATGTTCTTACTATTTCTAGTAGATATATCTACAGTTTCAACACTTTTATTTTACATATAGCTTGAAAACTAAACATTTCCACAGTCAGTTTTCCTCGGTAATGTGCTGATTTCATAACTGCGTCAGCATTTACACATCAAACTATGACAAGTCTGAGTAGTGCAGGACGTCCTGAACACAACAACATAAAGCATGTATGACTAACTTCTACACACACACTAGAAGAAGCCTAAAAACAAAGGTATTGTCTTTTTCTGTTTAAAAATAAGAATTTATCAGATTACTTGATAGAATACTCGATTACAAAAAGAATCGATAGTTGCAGCTCTATATGTGCTATTTCAAATTTACGAAAAACATTTTCTGCAATAAAAATAAGACATTTACCTTACTTACTTAATGAAGTAAGAAGTTTAAACTGTTAACAAAATTCAGAATGCTGTAGTGACTCAGAATGAGTTTTGTTAATAGTGTAACGTTTTTAAATGGAAAAAAAAAACCTTGCAGTTTAACGTCTGTGACGTAATTAAGCTACGCTGAGGGAGAGAGCGAAGTCCACGACCGATAAAGTTACCACTGAGGTACTCGTGAGCAAGGTACCATCCCCAAACACTGCTCCCCGGGCGCTGTCCTTATTAGCTGCTCCTTTACAGATGGGTCAAATGCAGAGGTCACGTTTCGTTGTGGTGCACTGTGTGCTGTGCTGTGCTGTGGTGTGTTCACAATGACAAATCATCATTCACTTTCACCTTTTCGCTTCACATGTCCACCATGTGTATGTGTTGTGTGACTGTAATGATTATCTGGGTGAAATACAGGGATGTGTTTATAATATATGAATGAAAGGAAGGATTTAAAAAAACGTTCTTACACGGTAAATAGTTCAAATATTCTGAAATGTGCCATAAGAGGTAACTGCACATTCTTCATATTTTTCTTTTTACTGATACAACTGACCCATGTTGGATTCTGCAACTGCATCTGGCTTTTGCTCCAAGTATGCTCAGTGCTGAACTGTATTTAATGTGTGGGTTTCTGAGCATGGTAGTGTAGCACATTTTTAAGGCTAGCTAAAATATGGAACGCTTCCACTAATTCCTGGGATTTTTACCGCAGTTTACAGTGAAGCCTGCGGCTGGTTTAATCTTAGTCGAACTCAAATAAACTTGCCTCTCGCCATCGCGCCATATGCTCTTACACAGTGAGACTAGACTAGTACGTAGAACAAAGCCTATGAATCTAAACTCTGGATTTTGCAACATGTAATTAAGAAGTCAAATTAACAGTAGAAAAGTAAACTTGTTGGCACGGCTGTGGGTTTATTCGCAGACTAAGAGATTACAGGAAGGCTGGGTACAAAAATTCATCAAAACCAACATTCGGAACCTCTAATTAAATTAGCTTGAATCGCGATGCTTTCTGTGTCAATTCAGGCATTCTAAAAAAAATCGATTCATATTTTTAAACTAACGCAATGCCACTAGTTTACTTTTTCCCAGACGCGAGTTCTGTTCGCCAGTCCTATAGATGGTGCGATGTTGAATTCTTCCCAGATAGACCTCCTTTGCATGAGCATTAAGGAGATGCAGTTAGTGTGGGCACATATACATCTAGTGAACTACATTTGATTCAGTGTGATGTTTTTTGTTGATCTGCCACAGTCAAATGGGAAATGTAACTCAAAACAGCAGTCTGGAAACAAACTTATCTATGCGTTGAATCGTAAATGAATCGTGAATCGATTTTGAATCGAATCGAACAGCAATCTGGAAATAAATTCATCTTTATATTGAAATGTGAATGTTAATGAATTGTGATTCGCTTATGAATCGTGAATTGATTTTGAATCAGATTGTGAGCCCATGAATCGGAATCGAATCGTGAGATTTTCTGAATCGTGCACCTCTAATATTTACATTTTCAGTGAACTAATAGGGCAAAAAATGAAATGGAAAAACCCAAAACCAAAATAACTGTTCGTCAGTCATAATTAAACTCTAGCCAACCCAAAGTCATTGGTGTAGACCCCAGCTCTGTTTTTCTGGCACAACTTCAACCACTTGGCCCCTGACTTAGCCCCTTTGTCCCCAAGTCGCCCTGCGTAGTTTTTTTTTTTAAATTAATGCCTTCAATGTAGATGTTGAAATAGCTGCATTTTTTGAAAGAACTGCGTGTTTTTGAATCATTATTACCTCATGTCAAATAATTGTTGTTACTATGCATGTTTGTGTAAACTGTTACATTTTGAGATGTAAACCTGGAGGCTGAGGAAAAAGTTGTTGTGTTTGCTGTTTTTGACACGTCGTCTGTCTGTCCTCTACCTGAACTTATCCTCACTTAGCAGTGCCTGACTTTGGGACTGACTTGTACTGAGTTTAACATTTAAAATCCTCACTTTGAGCAGCGAGAGCTCAAGCTTTCCCTTCTGGAATTGCTTCATTACAGAATTTGGTTAAAACTCTTTGGTTAAAAAGATTTGCTTTTAAATACGAAGAATAATAATTTAAATATCAAGATGAACAAACTTTACTTTGCTTTAAATGCACATATTGGACGTCTTTTTTCCCCTGGAATATTAACCATTGTAGTTGGTGCTTTTCATGTTTTAGTTGATCAACATGGAGGTGTTTCGTTAATTAGCTATTTGATCATTTATCAACAGTTAGTTAACAATCACTATATTAACGGAACAGCGTCTGGGACTCTAAAATCTATTTTCCGTGGTTAAAGAGCGTCTCTCTCATCCTCCAGCAGCAGCCCGTGACGACGCAGTCTCCGCCCCCGGTGGTCCAGTCCGCACAGGGAGCCAATCAGAGCTCGGTTCCTCCAACCGAATCCCCTCAGGCTGCCACGCCTCCTCCGGAACAGACTCGCAAACCTGGACAGAACTTCAAATGTCTATGGCAGGCCTGTAAACGGTAAGGCTGTTCCAGCATTTGACCTCCTTCTCCTCTTTTCTATTTCTGACCAGCAGCAATTAGAACTTCACTCAACCGGACGGACTCAACTTTAGTCAGAAAATGCCAAAAATCAACTGGGGAAATATAAGTAGAAGGCAATCCAGGAAATAAGGCCTCAGCGTGTGTGTGTGTGTGTGTGTGTGTGTGTTTGCCATGGTGACCAGTAATCTGAACCGTTATCGTCTAGAACGTGGTTTCCAACGAGTGGTCCAAAGCAGCAGTGCAGTTGGTCTGTGACATGCAGTCCAATTTCAATAAAATGTCATTTGATTTATTTGACTAAACATTTTCCGATGATTTGGAGACTTGTATGAATAATGGATTGAATGAAATTATCTAAAAAAATAATAGTAAGAAAATATTCCACCGATCCCACAAACATTGGGCCACAGACGACAGCTTAGTCTGAATGGTGGTCACTGAGACAATTGAAACCAGTTGAAAACCCCTGGTATAGAGATATTACTAACGTTCACCGTGTCTATGGCTGGCTGATGAAGCGTAAAAATGAAATCTCAGATTTGTTGCAACCTACACCAAATTTCTAATGCTTTTCTAAATTCTTTTTTTTTCTACGACCTCACAACATTTTTTGGGGTGGAATTGTACTCTGAGAGATGCTCACTGCTCTTAGTAGTTCACAAAAGTTAAGTGGGGAAAAAAAATGTCATGAGAAACACTCGTTATCTAAAAAAAAAATCGCTTTGTGTGGCACCGTGGCTTAGTTGTAGGGGGGGTCACGATATGATTATATCACGATATATTGCGATACTATACATATTGCGATATTCTACAGTTCACTGAAAATGTAAAAACAGAGCTGAAATGCAAGTTGCTGTGTATGATCTGGGTGATCATAATCAATCACAATACATTAATAATTCAACCCAAACAACATAACCTTTATTGTCTTTGAATTTTAACACACTGAACTAGTGGACACCAAAAACGTATAGATAAATTGCATAAGATTGAAGATAAGTAATTAAAGTGCCCAGTCAGTTATCTGAGGCTGCTTGTGGTGCATGAATCTCCCCCTTGGAAATATCGATTTTTAGAGCTAGAGATCGATATAATATATTGTGAAAGGAAGTGATGTATCAGTTTTTTTGCACAGCCCTACTTAGTTGGTCATGTCGCCCGTCTAGTAAACGGGAGATCCTGGCTTTGAATCAGAGCGGTGCATCTGGGGCAGATGCTAGTGTAACAGTTAGGGATTCGGCCCCGTAATCGGAAGGCTTGCCGGTTTAAGTCCCAGACGGTTAAAAGTTCCGCTGAGGTCCTCATGAGCAAGGTACAAACACGAGTAAGCACTGCCAGAAAGCTTCACACTGCTCCTTAATGGATGGTTCGAATGCCGAGGTCACTATTCTCTGTGGTGCGCTGTGTGCTGTGTTGTGTTCACAATGACACTCACTCACTCACTCACTCAATAAAAAGTGCCTCCTGAAAAAAAAATTCGAAAAATATATGAAATGGTTCGTGTCCTGATTTATTTAAAAATAAATAAAAATGAATGAATATGAACCACCGTAATCCTGATATTCATCGCCCAGCTATAATCACGTTACTTGAACGTACACCTTTAAGTTTACAGATCACATTGTGATCCTTTGTAATTATGGCACTTAACGCACAAAGAAATGTATGTAGCACAACTGCAGGAACACACACCTTGGTGCCTTTAGTCGAAGTAGAACAAGCCCAGATCCAAGCCAAAATATTTTCTCATACACTTTGAGAACGTAATTTAGCTTAGCGGCTACAAGAACACACAATATTACAGTATGTAGATATTAATGATGGAATACAGTCCTGTAGAATAGCACGTGTGTGATTTCAGGAGCTGGATGGCCAACGCAACTTTACAACAGTGAACAAAGCGCTTTTTAGTCCCATGCTTACAGTGCTTGGGATTTTTTAAGCTTTTACACTGAACCTTTTGAGTCAGCGAGCCGGATTCTGTTAAAAGAAGCCACAGCCATTTGAAAACCTGTTGATGGAAGTAAAATGTTGTGTAGTCTTACTTCATTCAATCCTTCATGCGTGAAACCATTTTGACAGCGTCACTCGTGTTAATTTTGTCGCCCATTTTTTAATTTAGTCTTGTGTCAAAGTTCCTTATTAGTCTTAGTCATATCTAGTCATTCACATATCAGTTTTAGTTAGTCATGTTTCAGTCGACTAAAAGTCTCAACATTTTAGTCTAGTTTTAGTCAAACGAAAACTCAAGGTATTTTAGTCAAGTTTTCATTAAAACGTCTTTTTTCATTTTTTATTTCAGAGATGATTTTTGTTCATCATCCCAGTTGAATTGTGTTCCACACAATATATTGATTAAATGTAAAAATATTGACAAATATTGATTAAATGTAATAATAACCTCTGGCGCAAGTCGTTGCATGTAGTTTTGCGGCCGGAGGGGCGTGCGACGGAACGCGACGTAGACGAACTGCTGGCACAAACGCATGACAAGGGGTCTGGTGGTCTGTGTCGACGAAAACGAGGAGTTTTTGTTTCGTTTTTATTTCATGCAAAACATTTTAGTCTCGTTTTTATTCGTAAACAATAAGGCCCATTAAACCAGTCTTAGTCAGTATGTTTAGAACATTGGTGCGGTCTCGTCATCGTCTCGTCTTAGTCGTGGGAAAGAGGGTCGTTGACGAACGCGTCTTGTCTCGTCTGACGAAATTAACACTAGTCACTTGTCTTTGCATCTCGTCTTCCAGGTGGTTCGAAACGCCTTCACAGGTCTTTTACCACGCGGCGACGCTGCACGGCGGCAAAGACGCGTACCCGGGGCAGTGCCTTTGGGAAGGCTGCGAACCCTTTCCACGGCAGAGACTCTCCTTCATCACGCATCTACAGGCAAGGCTTTTAAAGACTAAAATTTCAGCACTGCTTCACGTCTTTCCTCAAGTCAAGAAGAGAGCCAGCGTGCCAAAGCAGATTTTGAAGAACACGCTGTTCATGCAGTTTCTTTGGAATATTCCAGATAATTCTAGAAATTTCTTGGCAATTAGCAAAGAAATTTATTGCCCTGTATCTTCTGAGCAGCATATAAATACTGTCAATAATATGGAGCAGCCATTTAGACTAAGGGTTGACCAACGAGGGGCCGATATTAGGCATTTTTGCAGGTTATCGGTGTTTAATTTCGACCGGCACCGATATTATGTAATTTGGAAGTGATCTACTGTGGCTCCACTGTCGTCTCTTCTCTCTGTGCCATTTGCCCTCGACTCGCTGCTTCATTTAATGTCTCGCCCACAATAGTCTCCGATTGGCTTTATGTCTCACAAGTAGCAGCCAATCAATGCTGAAGCCTTGTCACTCACACGAGCACAGCCTGAAGCTACGAGAAAGAGGTGAGGAGAGACGAGTTTCAGCTGAGCTTGGTGTGTATAAATTTTGAAATTTTGACTACGTTTGCCCTCGGAAAACCATATCGCTCAACCTCTAATTGAGACTTCTGCTGGAGTGAGTACTTTACTTGATGGAAGCACATTTCTGTAAGACGTGGGGATGTTTTCAAAGTCAGCCCTTAACCGAGTTTATGAATGTTTGTTACGGTGAAGCTCTGAGGGGAAAATAAGAGTTTGCTGGATCCATAATTTAGTGTTTAAGTTGAACTACCATGTCCAGAATCGACTGCTCCCATGAACCAAACGTATCCGGTCCCTCAAAGGCTACGTTCACACTGCCATGCTGAAGTGACTCAAATCGGATTTTTTGCCTTAATGTGAGACAGATCTGATCTTTTCAGGGCTGTGTGGACACGCAAATCTGATCTTTTCAAATCAGTGTCACTTTCATATGTGGTACTAAATCTCATACGTATCCGATTCGCGGCCATGCGACCTGAATGTGAACGCTCAGATCGGAATTCATGCAGCTTTTTTCTTATACGCGTGCGCTGACATCATCAGCCTGCACCGGCAGCGCGGGAAGGTAAAAATGGAGGAGAGCTGCGATAACAGTCAGTGGAAGGATGGAGAAGTTGGGGATTTACTTGACTTTCTTTCTCCTTTTCGACCTGCTCATGTACAGCTGATTCACGGTTTGTCGTCCTCCAGGGCAAAGTATGATACACGCGTGAGCTACTAACGCCTCCATTTTTAATGCCATGAGTCGTCCCACAGATACGACGTTTTTTTTTTGTTGTTGTTGGTGACGCAGTTGACCCGTGTAAAAACGTATCAATGTGACGTTTCGGAGGACCGATGCGTTCACATTGCAGTCAGATACAGGTCACTTGTAGTTATGAATGTGACCCGTCAAGATAGACAAATCCGATCTGAGCAAAAAATCGGAATAGAACGATGTGGCTGGCAGTGTGAACGTAGCCAAAATGCTCCACCCTCCCGAAGTGGTCGTCTCTTGGCCATGCGTAGATGCAGGCCGTAAAATATTTTGCTGGTGACGTATGGGATGGAGTGGCTTTTTGATTAAGAAAGCTTTCAAGCTCAAACAGAAAATCTGGGCCTTAAATAACCAGTCGGTGCATAAAAACCATTCATAAATAAGCGGTACGCGTGTGGGCCGTTCAGCTCGACGTTTTGGAGCCTGAAAGCAGAAACAGTTCTGGTTTTATATACTGTATACTGTGAAAACCTGTAAATCTGTGAATAAGCTGCTTTGACCTTTCTTTTTTTTTTGGATCTTGCTTTTTGGATCACTGCTGCTTTATTGTGCCTTCATCTCAGTCTTGTGTTTGACTGTACAGGACAAGCACTGCTCAAGGGAAGCGCTTACAGCGGCGCTCAAGCTGGAGGAGCAAACACCAGGCAGCAATCCCAATACTTCCAAGTGTGTACTCTTTTATTTTATCTCTCTTCTATCCCACTCGTACTCAGAGCATTTTTTTTTTTTTACACCTGTAGGGTTCGGAATTACCGACAGTATGGTTACAAGGTTATGTTCCCCCCTCGGTTGGGTTTCACACGGATGAAATATCTAACTTGAGCCACTTTGTTGCAGTGACCCCACAGGTGTTGAATCACCCATCATGCATAGCGACCTGCCTCGGTCCTTTACTGTAGTCCGCTGGTTTAGATCACATTCTTGCCACAAAACAAACGCTCCAGAGTTCGATTGGACTTGACTTGGAAAATTGCTCTTTTGTCGTTTTTGGCGGCACGGTGGCGCAGTGGTCAGCGCTGCCGCCTCACAGCGAGAAGGTCCTAGGTTCGAACCCCGAGGACGGCCGTAGGGCCTTTCTGTGTGGAGTTTGCATGCTCTCCCCGTGTTTGCGTGGGTTTCCTCCAGGTGCTCCGGTTTCCTCCCACAGTCCAAAGGCATGCACTATAGGTTGATTGGCGACTCTAAATTGGCCCCGTAAGTTGTGAATGTGTGTGTGTGTGTGTGTCCCCTGCGGTGTGTTGGCGCCTGCCCAGGGTCGGTCCCCGCCTTGCGCCCGAAAGTTCCCGGGATAGGCTCCGGTCCCCCCGCGACCCCAGTTGGGATTAAGCGGTTCGGATAATGAATGAATGAGTTTTGAGTTTTGTTACGGGCTCGAGGCGTTCCAAACGAGCCGAACTAAAAGGCAAAGCGTTGCAAGTTACGCACAGAACAAGCTCTCCTAGTAAAGGAGGTGTGAAAATGCTCCGTCATGTTTTGTCGTGGCTCAAACCATCAAAAACGTGAAGCGTTTCTGAGCAAACCTCAGCAACAAACAGAAAAACCCTCAAACAAAAGAATCGATCAGTAGAATCGTGAATTGGTTCAGTTAATGGTGGTGTTGATTTGAGGGAATACCACCCAGCCCTACGCTAACTCTTATTCTGTATTCCTGAAGAGCGTTCTTCAGCTTTTGATGTTTGAACTGTGATGTGTGTGACGATGCCTTTGCTTTGTGCGTATGTGCTTGTGTTCAGGTCTCCCCCACCGCCCGGCAGCAGTGCAGCTCCTTCCCGGCCGCAGAAAGCTATAGTCAATCACCCCAGTGCGGCTCTCATGGCCCTGCGCCGCGGCTCTCGCAACCTGGTGTTCAGGGACTTCACCGTGAGTAACACCGCACACACCGGCCGCGCAGCTGCACGTTTACCCACGCTCCTAAAAGTGGGTCTGAAAAGTTGGGTGTTTGGCTCAGCCTTCCACTAGCAGGTGTTGATCTGAGTGACCCAAATTTGGTGATATGATTAATTTGTGGAAAAGAAAAACGGCGCACTGCTTTTCAGGTGAATCACGTACATCTACACTCCCGGCCCAGCTTGCATCTCTGAACGCAAATGACTTTCATACCTCACCAGCTTCCTGAGAGAAAAAAAAAACTAAAATCCGAACAATATGTGACCCTCCACGGAAAAAGCAGTCGCTTGTCGCAACGGAGGTTTCCGAGAAAAGCGACCGTTTATGTTGCGTGGGGTAAAATTTGGGATTTTTGGTTTTTAGTGTTTTGAAACAGTGGAAGGTCTATACTGTACTGTTGTGAATAAATTTGGCTGAAAAACTTACCCTTTCCATCCTAAAAACGTGACTTTCTTGAGGTGAGGAATTCAATTCCAGCAGAATGTTAAAAGTTTACGCTCTCTTCTAATATTTCTGGTAAATCCACTGGTTGGCTTCGCGTGAAGATATTTCTCGGAATCATCTTCGTCTCCCGAGAGTTCCAGTTAACCCCCCTAACATGGGTAGGCTATCCGTGTGGCTGTGAATGCAGCGTAGGCTACAAATGTCTAAACATAGCATGACCGCTGGCGTCTGTGAATTCTTCACGAGGTAGTCCTTCAAGGCGAATTTCTCCGTTCTCCTTGGCGTGACAGGAGAAACCCGACTCATGAATGTTGATATCTCAGTCATATGGTCAAATCATTCCATATAGGTATCAGTTTGAGTTTGAGTTAGGCCCTTTCATGAAAACATCACTCAATTTTGAAAACTTGTGACAAGCGACTGGTTTTGCCGTGGAGGGTCACATATGGTCAAACTGGGCTTGCAGCTGAGACTGACGCTGTGTCGTTCGTTTGTGCCCCGTGGCGTTTAGGGACGTCATTGGGTTGACACTGCAAACGCTGCTAACATGACTGCAGAACTTGAGTACCAAACTCGCCATGCTGTTAGAGCAAGTGATCTTTCATCAATTTTTAAATACGTTCTAGACTAACGTCTTAATCAGTCATAGAGCTGGTGGGATAAACTGGGAAAGATTAATCTAGAAATAACAAATCATTTCTCCAGTAGCAAAAAAGCCATACCGTTTACATTAAAACAGCTGATGCTCGGTCTTTCAAGTTGACCCAGAGGCCCGTTTAGTACCAGGTTTGATTGCCTCCCTACTCCCAAGCCCTGCTCCTTGTCAGCTGCCCACTGCTCCTACGGATGGGTCATATACGAGATACATTTGCGTTGTGGTGCACTGTATTGCAGTGCTGTATTCAATGACAAATAGTACTCACTTTCACTTAATCCAGGCCTCAGTCAGATAATACAATAACTTATTAATAAGGTGTTTTCCTTTATCCGTTTCAGCCCTAAAAGCCGCTCAGATCGATTAGTCAGCATTTTTTTGCATTATATGCTGACCCTCCGAAGCCGAAACCAATTAAACATGTTGAATTCTCAAGAATCAGTTATGTTTCATGAAGAAAGCATAAATCAAGCTTCAAGCGATACCTATATGGAATGAATCGAGACGACATATGACTGAAGATATCAACATTGAAGAGTCGAGGTTTCTCCTGTCCGCGTAAATTAAAGAAGCGGCGGAGAAATCTGCCTTTGAAGTTGACTATCGCCGTAGCACTCACAGACGCTTGGTGCGATTGGCGGCTACGTTTGTATTTACGCTAGCCTACGCTGCATTCACAGCCACACGGATAGCCTACCTTAACTGAACTCGGGAGACGAAGATGGATTCCGGAGAAATATCTTCACGCTAGTCAACGAGTGGATTTACTGTAAATATTGAAGTAGAGCGGTCAAAACAGAAACTTTTAACATTCCGCTGGAATTGAATTCCTCACCTCAAGAAAGTCACATTTTTAGGACGGAAAGGGTAAGTTTTTCAGCCAAATTTATTCACGACAGCACAGTATAGAACTTCCACTGTTTCAAAACACTAAAAACAAAAAATCCAAAATTTTAGCCCACGCAACATAAACGCTCGCTTTTCTCGGAAACCTCCGTTGCGACAAGCGACTGCTTTTTCCGTGGAGGGTCACAAATGTGAACACACCAAACAAACTCGCACCCCTCTGAAACGAACCGAACGTGGTCTCAGTCCGGTTCGCTTAAAGTCCGCCGCGCGGTTCGTTTAACTCCCCCCTTATGAACACAAAGCGCTCCTGGTTCACTTCGACAGTTTTTGTTTGAAGTGAAGACTACCCAGAATGCAAAGCAGTAAAGGTCTGAGAGCTTCGCAAGAATGAAGTATGAACAGAAACCAGACTGAGGCCCCATCTGAGTTGAAGTGGAGCAGAAAGAGAACCGAGTCCCCTTTCAAAGGAACTCACAGTGTGAACATAAAGAGAACTGAGTTCCCTTTCTGTTGGTCCACTTTTTGGACCACTTCTAGAGGACTGAGTTTGGTTCCTTTAAAGAGGACTATATGTGAAAACACCCTAAAAACCCCAGCTGGTACTATATCAAACTCATCAGTTTTTCAGTAACGGAACTTAAAAAGTTGGATTGGCACTAACTACGCAAACACAAGCTTGACGGCGTGGCGCCCCCTACAGTGCAGGAGTGAACCGCTGTGTGTGTCACACTGATGATTAATGCAAGCTGACGGGTTGTTCCACCTGTTGTCCCTTGTTTTTCCTCAGGACGATAAAGAGGGACCAATGACCAAACACATGAGACTAACTGCTGCCTTAACGTTAAAGAACATCGCCAAGTACTCGGACTGTGGACGAAAGTAAGTGGCTCCTTGTATTAATATGCAGATTAGCAGGGTTTTTCAAGGTCGTGGGATTTGGGATGTACTCTCACGTACGCATCATGGCTGCCGGCGCTCCAAGCGCTCTCTTGACGCGCCAGAAATAATGCGGGTGCGAGGTGCAGAACCAGCAAACATTGGTGTGGCGCTGTGTTCAAATTGTGGTATGTGGTGTCGGCCTCGTTGTTTACTGTCAACACGGCTGAACGGTTTCACCCTCTTTTTCTTGCACCTTCGCAACATCAGAATGCAAAGGGTTTTTATCTTCAACATCTTCCTTCCCTCAATTCACAGCAAAAACGGCTGATGTTTTCTCGCACTGCCGCCTTCTTCTTCTTGTTCTTCTTCTTCTCCTTCTTCTGCTTGTTCTTCTTCTCCTTCTTCTGCTTCTTCTTCTCCTTCTTCTTCTTCTTCTTGGTCTTCTTCTTCTCCTTCTGCTTGTTCTTCTTCTTCTCCTTCTTCTGCTTGTTCTTCTTCTTCTCCTTCTTGTTCTTCTTCTCCTTCTTCTGCTTGTTCTCCTCCCCCTCCTCCTTCTCCTTCTTTTTGTTCTTTTCCTTTTTGTTCTTCTCCTCCTTCTTGTTCTTCTCCTTGTTCTTGTTCTTCTACTTCTTATTCTTGTTCTCCTTGTTCTTGTTCTTGTCCTTCTCTTCCTTCTTGTTCTTGTTCTTCTCCTTGTTCTTGTCCTTCTCTTTCTTCTTGTTCTCCTTCTTGTTCTTGTTCTCCTTCTTCTTGTTCTTGTCCTTCTCCTCCTTCTTGTCCTTCTCCTCCTTCTTGTTCTTCTTCTTGTTCTCCTTCTTGTTGTTCTCCTTCTTCTTCTTCTTGTTCTCCTTCTCCTTGTTCTGCTTCTTCTTGTTCTTGTCCTTCTTGTTCTTCTTCTCCTTCTTCTTGTTCTTGTTCTTCTCCTTCTTGTTCTTCTTCTGCTTGTTCTTCTCATTCTCCTTCTTGTTCTTCTTCTCCTTCTTGTTCTTCTCCTTGTTCTTGTTCTTGTTCTTCTCCTTGTTCTTGTTCTTGTTCTTCTCCTTCTCCTGCTTGGTCGTCTTCTGCTTGTTCTTGTTTTTCTTCTTCTCCTCCTTCTTCTTCTTCTTCTGTCAATATACATCACACTGGACGCTTTTATAGTATATTGTGTATCACTGCCACCTGTTGAAATCCTCAATCAAACAAAAAGTATGTGTGGAAATATAGTCAGTACACTGCTTGGAGTAGCAGCAGCAGCAGCGTTCGCAAGCGTACGAGTCACATAGTATGTCCCAGCTCTTAGTTACAGACTTTTGTCCTTTTCAGAGTGGTCAGCTTTGGTCATTTGTCAGTGGTGAGATTTTCAGTTTTCGTCGAGCGTCACCCTAACCAGCAGTGGTGAATTTAGCAATTTTAGGGTCCAAGGCGAATACAGGCATGAGGCACTCCACGTTCGTTCTTTTAAAAACACACACACACAACAAAACAAGAAGGGCCTCTCACACCTCTCAGCACATAACGTTGTAGTGAGGGTGAAATAGTGAATGGTAAGAACTGTGTGTTTTATTGACTTGCAGAGTTATTATGCGGAGATATTCTATGGCTTAATGCTGTGAGGAAAAATAAGGGGTTTATAATGCAAACGTTATAAAATGGGGGAAAAATCTGACCAATTGAAAATTAAATACAAAGGTTTTGGGAAATTTTGAGCCAATTAGGACTAATTCTGGCCTCTAAAATGAGCTGTGTTTTGCCGTTCTGGATGAAAACTACACTTTTGTGAGTGATGGTGTTCCACCGGAGTGTCACGAGTGCTAACGTCTTTGGTTATGTCGCGAATAATGTAATTAACACATTTTCACACATTTTACACCTGTCCTACTGGCTCTGAACAACTTTATACCAAAGGTGACGGCTAGGCAGACGCGTGTAACTGACGTAATGGCGGCAAATATTTTCAGAGATAGATTACCTGCAGCTGATGAATGCAGTGGTCTAGTTAGGAGTTCACAGCCCATTTACTACTGGAGCTATGAGTGAACAATTAAAAAATATATAATAATGCTTAGATTTGGCATGAGATCTCTTGCTTGAGTGTGAGATTGACGCTTATTGCCCGTCAGGCCGGATGCGTTGGAGTTGGCAACCCTGCCTTTTAGATTTAGTCTTCAGTGTCAGTTATAAAAATAAAATATAAAATATTTTCAGGTACTGACCCCACTGTGCTGTTTTGTTTTTTTCTGTTTTTTTTGTCTGACCCCGCAGGTTGGTGAAGCGGCACGAGGGCCATCTGTCGGTGCTGGCGCTCAGCAGCATGGAGGTCTCCACCACGCTCGCTAAATGCCTTTACGAACTCACACGCTCTCTACAGGCTTGAGGAGCCCAGCTGAACCCAAAATCGGACACACACATAGAAATGGAAGTAGTAGAAGAAAAGGAGGAGGAGGGGGGGATTAAGCAGAAGAGTTTTCGTCCTCCGCCAGGCGAGCGAGAGGCCGGCGCGGGCAGCAGGACGATGCTTCTCCTCCTCCTCCTCCTCCCTCTCCCCTCCCCCATCCCCTTTTCTCACCACTCCCTCCATTCCATTCTCCTCCGTGCGTTGGGATTTCTGCACCTCCCCACCTCCACCTCTCTCTTTACAAACTGCCACGGGTCTTCCACCAGCCACACAGAAACCAGCGCACGACTCTCGACTCTTTCCGGAATGAAAAATAAACAAAAACACGCCACCTCTCCGCTCCCTCGCAAAGCCGCCTCTCCACTCCCACCCACTCCCCACCAGACGAGCACACTTCTTCTTCTTTCGTTTTTTTGCCCCCCACTCCTCTCCCTCTCCCCACTCCCCCCTCCCCTCTCCTACAGGTCCCGGAGGGTAGGGTTCGGGTAGCGGCGGGGCTTCAGGACGAGGTGTGGGCTTTAGGGAGTGGGTGAGGTCGGGAGTGGGTGGGGTTTCGGGTGGAGGTGGAGGGTAAAGCAGGGTGGGGACAAGCAGAGGTGTGGCTAGATTGTTTGTTTGTTTGTTTTTCTTTAGAACTTGATAGCTTTGGTTTTCTTACTTGAGCCGATTATATTTTCACTTATTTATTATTGAAATAAATACCGATATGATTAAATGAGAAAAAAAAAAAACCCTGTAAATATTTGTGAATAAATATAAAGTTAAACAGAAAACAAATCGATCTTTCATGCCGCTGCAGCCACTGGAGAATTCACTCTGTGGAGTATCAGAAGCATTACGTTGGTAGGGTTTTTGTTTCTTTCTTATTTTTCTTCTTTTTTGAATCCCTGGTTACTTGTATGAGATGTGATTCTATACTCAGCAGTGGATGAATGTACTTAAAACTTGTAAATATTCTACAAAGGTACTGATGCTGTAAAGTTTAGGGAGGGGAAGGGGAACAGGTTTTTTTTGTGGAACTGTGATAAAAAAAAAATAAAAAAAAAGATTTTGTTGGTTTCCCCACCCCCCTCTTTTTTTTCTTTTCCATTTTTGTACTATTATAACTTGTAGAACTCATTTGCTGGCTGAAAGAGTATGGAATAATATATCTCATGGTATTTTGTAGAAGAGCAAAAAAACACATAAATATTGACGGTATCCCCTCCACTCCCCCATACCATGTTAATCCACTATAAGCGTCACCGTACGAGCCCACCGGCCCGTACCCACTTCTCTCTCTCTCTCTCTCTCTCTTTTTTTGTATTTGTAAATTGGTTTAAATACATGGAGTTTTATACAGCTTTTCTCCTGTTATTTGCTTTCTGTGCATATATTTTCCTCCCCAGCCCCCCTTTTTCTATCTTAATATAGTGTGGAATTTTATTGTACTATTATTATTTTTTCATTCTTACTACCATGCCACATTCCGGCGCTCTGCTTCCCAGGCTGTCCTCCCTTACAGTGTGTTGTGTAACATTTATAACTGCCTGTTGTGTTAGCATCCGAGCGGGGCCTTTTTGGGGGGCCCTGCCTTCACCATTTCTGCAGTGTCAGTAGGGTGTGCGATATATACATATTACCTAACAGTCTGTTCTAGGTTGGCTTAATTTACTTGGGTTACTGTTTATAGTTTTTAAATAAAAGACTGAACATTTTTGCCATGGTTTGACAGCGAGGGTTTCTTTTTTGGGTTTTTTTTTTTTTTTGGTGGAAGTTTGTGTTCTACTGCAGCTCCAAAAGGTGCTCCCCCCACCCCTCCTTACCTTTTTTGGTAGTAGAATTTTTATATTGTTATTTTTTTGGCTTGTTTATGTTGAGAAATCCAATAAAAACTACACATGTAGGATGAATTGAAAATGCTAGAAGTCCAGAAAGTTGTCTTTCTCAAATTGTATAGATGGTTGTGGCGGTGTAGTGGTAGGATATGGGGGTGTAAATCACACATTTCATCATGATACAAATATAATCAATTAGATCAGTTCTGCTAGGTTGTGGTTTCAATTAAGGAACCGCTGGTCGATGTGAGACAATATGATTTACCACTTGGGCAGCACCGTGGCGCAGTGGTCAGCGCTGCCGCCTCACAGCGAGAAGGTCCTGGGTTCGATCCCCGGGTCGGCCGTAGGGTCTTTCTGCGTGGGGTTTGCATGCTCTCCCTGTGTTCACGTGGGTTTTCTCCGGGTGCGCCGGTTTCCTCCCGCAGTCCAGAAGCATGCAATATAGGCGACTCTAAATTGGCCCCGTAAGGTGTGAATGGGTGTATGATTGTGAGTGTGTGTGCGCCCTTCCGTGTGTTGGCGCCTGCCCAGGGTTGTTCCCCACCTTGCACCTGTAAGTTCCGGGGATAGTCTCCGATCCCCCCGCGACCCCGGTTGGGATTAAGCCGTTCAGATAATTAATGAATGATTATCGAATGAACTTCTATTCATATTGAATCACAAAAAGATACTAAAATCTCATTTTCCATTTTTATTCCTGAGCTAAACTTGTTTTAATAAAAAAACCTAATTGTTTAATATTAAGTGGTTACAGTATGTTTATTTTCATTTTGTCATTTTGAATTGATACTTTGGTCACATTTATAATTAAATTGATTTCTTGTTTCTGACTTAGGCTTCCATACCAGGGAGACTAACTGTAATTAGGAAATGTAAGCCACTCAGGATAAGCGCATCTGCTAAATGCTGTAAGTCAAGGGTTCTCAACTGGTTCTGTCCCAGAGACCACCATTCAGACTAAGCAGTAGTCTGTGATCCACACGCTCAGAAAATAAAAGAATTTTTTTTTGTATTATTTCTTAGCTATTTGCATTACATTCAATATTCATAAATAATCATTCTTGAAAAATAAATGAAATGTTTTAAAGAAGTGATTTCAATATTGACACTGGATTGCATGTCACAGACCACCTGCATTGCCGCCATGGACCACCAGGGGGACGTGGACCATCGGTTGAAAACCCATGCTGTAAGTGAGTGACTGTCATTGAGAACACAGCACAGCACACCACAACAAAATGACTTGCATTTGACCCAGCCGTGAAGGTGCAGTGGGCAGCAGTGCTTAGGGACGGTAACTTGCCCGTGAGTACCTCAGTGGTACCTTTAGCGGTCCAGGCTTCGAACCAGTGACCTTCCAATCATGGGGTGAACGCGCAAACCATTACACTACCAACTGTAAATAAGAGGCCGGTGTAAGGCTTCTTTTCATGTGGGTGGTGACAATGAGTGAGCAGTGTCACTTGTCTAAAGACCAAGAGGTCATAGGTTCAATTCCAGTTCTGTTATGTCCTGCCAACGCAAAACAAAAAGGATTGACCAACGGAACGAGGTTCCCTAGTTGTCATGCTTCTCCCCGCTCTATCTGTTTAATCCCGTTGACGTACTGCAGATTAATTCCTAAATCCTAATCTCTCATCCCACATGTGTAACTTTTTTCAGTCTTTGCTTGTACAGTTAGTACAGACACAAATCTGACGTGGAATTTCACGATCTGGCACCAACTAGTGAACACGTTTTTTCAACAGCACTACTGAGAAGAGCAGTAATAAATATTAATTAATTGACCCGCACAGTAGGTGGCATTTACAAGTAAGCGCTCCTGTTCATTTATTCAGGGGAAACCTTTAAAAGGAAAGCTCTTGTGAAAGCACAGGCAAGTGTAGCGGAAACACAGCAAAATTATGAGACAGCTTGTTTATTTAATTGCTCTGAGAGGTAAATAAATACATTGGTTGTGCAGTACAGACAGCAGTACAGGAAAAATCAACCTGCATCTACACAAACAACTCAGTTCATATTTAACTAACAAGGTATCTACAGCCTCCCTGCAATGTTCATGGTTCACATAATAGACGCATTCGGCTCCGGAACTCCAGCCGCGCCGACGGGAAGCACGGAGCCGATGCACATATGCTCAGGATTTTTAAGATCAATGTTCTATATAAAAAGGAAAATGAAGATGTCGTTACTTCATTAAAAGTAAGAGAGAGAGAGAGAGATTGATAGACAGAAGTACCACTGTTCTTCCTCCGCCCAGAGCTGCTATGTTAGCCCCATTAGCCTCAAGAACAGCTAAGTATTTCACAACTTGGAAAAACGCCAGCGACGCCAGAGCTCTTAAAAAGAGTGACCCGTGACACCACCAACCACCCAGATTCCATGTTGCTTTATGGCTCCCCACCCCCACGTCAGAAAACCCCCCAAAAGGAATTAAAGGGCAAGTTGCAAAATATCCAAATGAAACAAAAATATGCAATCTATAGAAAAAAAAAATCATTATTATTACTGTCTGCAAATATGAAAAAAGCTCCAGTCACGTCAGCCTGCCGCGGCTCAGGCCGATTTGGAGAAATTGCACTTGTGCGGGTGGCAGATCGGGACACTCCCTCGGTACTTTCACGCTTTGTTCTTGCGGGCGCGCTTGTATTTGTCCACGTACGCTTTAACAAGGTTGGCCACTTTCTCAGTGTTCACTTCTCCGCTCTTGCTGTGGCAGACCTGGAGGGAAGAAGAAAAAGCAGCCAAAGAGTAAGCAAAGTTCCCAAAACACATCTCTACTGTGCACTTGTTTCATGAAGACTACAATCGTCAGTTCCTCTTTGGATTGACATTTATGTCTTATTTTCCAATGCGTTTGTATTTATAAGATCTAAGCAAAAGGGACAAACATGTTTAGGGTGTGTTCAATTTGAATTTAGCTACTTAAAAGATGCAAAAATACTCTTTACATGGTCTCCAAGGATTTCTTTTTTGAAATCTAGTTTGTTTAGTAGCTTGGAGTACTTTCCCCTACAGTTTGGTTTGTTTGGATGTATGTTAACACAGCAATCAAACTCCAGTTCACACCAAACCCATCACTCCAAGACTATCTAGAGGATGCGGTTTCAGACTGATTCCGAACTGTGAAGTAGTTTATTTGTGGTGAGAGCAAGCTCCAAAACAGCAGACCAAAGAATCAAGAGGAATTACAGGGACACCAACAAGACATAACGGGTGTAATAAAATCAGGGAAGTTGTGCAGTCTCAGTTGGTATGTTACTGATCATAAGATTGGGGAATTGCATCCCAGGAACCACCACTGGGCCCAGCCTTAACCTTATCCTCAAGCTGGGCCAGATGGTAGCATAGTGGTTAGGGAGTCGGCCTGTGATCAGAAGGTACTGAGGTACCACTGAGGTACTAATGAGCAAGGTACCGTCCCCAAGCACCGCTCCACTTGTCATAAATGTCAAGGTCTGAGAGACATTTATAGATTAGGGAACATCACACCCTCAAGACAGCTCTTAGGGATTCAGGTGCTGAGTTAGTGTGATCTAAAGGATGGTTTGCAAACCAAAAGCATAAAGATGGAAACATGGCTACGGGGAAGAATAGCAATACATTTCAGTATATCTTCATGAATACACCTGCAAAAGAATAAAACATTTGAAATATCCTAGGCGTTCCTCGCAAATTCTCTGCATCGTTACTGCTGATGACATACTGAATGGTGTCCTATTCCCTAGGCAAAGGTTACAGCCCTTATCCCTTGTAGTTCCATTCTGGGATAGTGCCTAACTCTTTGTTGGTGACCATGTGACACCATCCTCACATTTGGACAGAGCAAGTGTATGCACGCTTACTTTTTCAACGGATTTGCGTACGATCTCCTTGTACTCCTCCTTGGTGATATCCTTATTTTGATAATATGGCTTGATGGCTGCCTTGACCTCGTTGATGGCTTTTTCCTGAATCTGTAATTTCTGTAAGAAAAGTGAAGCACGTCAGTTGGACTCGCCACAATGAACGTCGAAGGAGCACCCCTGGCGAGTAAACTCGGCCTACCTTTTCCTTTTTGGAGCTGTCTGCGTGAGCCTTGCTGTGAGATGGCGGCTGGGTGGTGGACGACGGCTGGGCTACTTGTGTCTGAGCGCTGACGGGCTGAGCTTGCAGTGGAGCTTCCTTGCTTGGAGCAACTTTCACTGGGACTTTGCCTGGCACTGCAAAACTTGTAATAACCTGAGAGGGGGCATGACAGGAATGACAGCTATGAAATTGTTAAAGTTTGAGAATAAGACTTCAAAGTTGGTTGAGTTGGCAGCCAACTCCCTATATACACTCAGTCGTGACTCCTGACAGCACTGGTAGTCTCTCACATATTTTAGCAAAGCTTATCAAATATCAAATAGCAGAAAACGTTAACTGCAAAATGTGCTCTTGATAGCATTACCCAATAGGATGCTATCTTCTTTATGGCTCTCTAGCATACACATTATTAGGAACCTTTTGAATATGTCTTAAAAAATGCATGTAAATGTATTACACTATTCGAATCATCTGCAATGTTAATCAATTGCATTTAAAAGTTTTTTAAACATTTGTTGAATTTCTCACGCACATCTTTTTCATTGTCCATCTTAAAACAACCACCTAACAGCGTATCAAGTGTAGAATTGTGTCTAATAATGGGCTTTTTGTTGGCGACCCAAAAACTACACTGCATAGGACCTGAAGAATTCCTGCACTTTGACAGAATATGGTGTAAAATTCTTGCAGTTCCTCTATCATGACTTTTTCAAACTACGGTATACCCCGAAAACCAGAACCCAATCCAGGTCTACTCTGGATAAGAGCGTCCTGCAAATGTAACTACGCTGAAACCAGAACCCGATCCAGGTCTACTCTGGATAAGAGCGTCCTGCAAATGTAACTACCCTGAAACCAGAACCCAATCCAGGTCTACTCTGGATAAGAGCATCCTGCAAATATAATTATCCTGAAACTAGAACCCGATCCAGGTCTACTCTGGATAAGAGCGTCCTGCAAATGCAACTACGGTATACCCCGAAACCAGAACCCGATCCAGGTCTACTCTGGATAAGAGCGTCCTGCAAAATGCTGCAAATGTAAAAAGGTTACTAACCTGAGGGAGACTGTCAGTGAGGCTGCCCTGCTGTACAGGGGGAGGCGGTGGAGGGGGTGGTGTCAGACCATGCACAGCTATGGAGGGAATCTGGACAGGAGCGCCAGGAGGATGCAGGTGCACAGGGATTTGAGGCGGCACAATGAAGGGGGCAGGCAGGAGGCTCACTGAAGGGGCCTGGGGTCCTAGAGGCCCCACCGGGTAGCGCAGAGCAGGCCGCAAATTAGGCTGGTGGGGAAGCAGAGGAGGAGGAGCCGGTACAGTGGGAAGAACCGGTACAGCATCATTTGGTAGGTTGGCGCTTGGCTCAGTCTGTGGGACATCTGAAACAGAAGAGAATTTACCAAATATCGTAAACATACAATGGTGCTTGTACAAGTTTGTGAACATTAATATTTATGCGGAGACACAGAAAGCTCTAAAGAGTTCACAAACTTTCAAGCACTACTGTATCAGTAGAATTTACAAAAAAGACAGTTGTTGTAATTAACGCTTCATGAATTACAAACTTAGATGATGCAGCTACAATATTTTTTTCACGTGTGAAAAATGATCTCGAAAAAGAAGGTCTGAATAAACAAAGATTCACCGGTTTTTTTGGAGAAAACAGATGCAGGCTGCTCGTCCTCTTGTCTACTCCAGATTCCGCCACCAGAGCCAGGTCCTCGCTCTCGCCGCGAGTAGTAGTTCTGTACATCGGCAGGGAGAGTTCGTCGCACCGCCCAGTTGGAAGCAGAGGACCACCCTGACCGGTCCAACAGCGTATCAGAAATGTCCGGCTCTTTCCTCTTCCTGGATCCTGGCCTGTTTTCGTTGAAGCGACTGTAGGCATCGCCTCCTGCGTTATTCGGGGTCCCTGAGTAAGAATTGCGTTGCTGCTGCCAGCTATCCGCCGAATCCCCAGAGTTCCATGGAGCACCTCGACCTTGTCCAGCACCCTGGCCTCGTTCAGAGTTCCAGCCTCCCCGTGTCCAAGTGTCTACAGGTGCATCACCTGGATTCTCCTGTGTTCGCTGCTCCCGCTCCCTGCTATCACCCCGACCCCGCAATCTCTCCTTCACCCACGGTGGGTTTTCAGACGAACCTCTGTCTGGAGACAACTCGTGAAGACTGCCGTTGCCAGAGTTGGAGTCTCTGGCTGTATTACTCCTCCAGTTGGAGCTGCGGAAGGAGCGTCCACCTCTCCAACCATCTCCTCCCCACGAGTCCCTTTTTCTGGGTGAACGTGCTCCGTGATCGTTTCGTTCTGGAGACAAGCTCCTCCGCCTCGGCCGGCTCCTGGAGCGGGAGTGTGATCTAGAGCGAGATCTAGAACGACTGCGAGAGCGCCTCCTGCTGTGGCGCTCTCTGCTGCGGCGTTCTCTGCTGCGGCGTTCTCTGCTGCGATTTCGTCTGGAGCTGCTCCGCTCCTCGTCGTGTTCGCGGCCTCGATCCCTAGAACGAGACCTCCGGCTCGACCCCTCCCCTCTTGATTCCCTCTTAGGGGACCAAGCGCTTGTGGGAGAGTGAAAGCGAGACTTGTGCTTGCGCCCCTCTCTTCTTTCAGAGCTTTTTTGGTCTTCCGATGTCTCATGCTTTGGCTCCTGTGTTTGGCTCTTCTGCTCTTTGTCTTGGCTGCAGACTTCAGCAGAAGAGTTTGAAGTTTCTGGAGCAGTGCCCTTACTCTCCGTCAAAACCTCAGCAACAAGACAATCATTCTCTGAGCCGGGTGAGTCACAATCCATAGGAACGGAATCAGTGTTATCTTTATTGCTGCAGTTTTCCAGAGATTCCTCTTGCTTTGCTTCTGGAGTTCCTGAGGAACCATCCTGTAGCAAATATCTCTCCTGCTCTTCGTCCTGGTTGGGAAAGTAGTCAGCAGAAGAGATTGGCGTTTCAGAAGCAGTATTATTACTCTCTGTAACTGCCTCAGCAGCAAGGGAAGCATTCTCTGAGCCAGATGAGTCACAATTCATGAGAACAAGATCAGCGTTATCGATCCAGCTGCTGCTCTCTAGAGTCACTAAAGATGTTTCATCCTTTTGCAAGCAGTTTTCACCTGTATGATGAGGAGATATACAGCCAGATACAGGAGTCATGCCATCCTCATTAAGATTTTCACTGTTAGCCTGTTCCATTCCTGGTTCAGGTGTCTGATCAGTTATAGCATCTGAAGCGCTTAGCACTCCAACAGTCAAATCATCCTGAGGTTGGGCAGTTACGGGGCTGGAGACATCACTAGAGCCTTCTACTGGCTCAGAGCAAGAAGGAGAGGGAAGATTTTCCTCCTCTTTCCCCAACCCTCCTGGTGAACTCACAGATGCCTCCTTGTCTTCGGAACAACTCTCATCCTCTGGAGATGAAGACTGATTGTCTTTTGGCTCGTCCACATTCTCTTGCTCTTCCTCCTCATCTTCTTTAGTGGTAAAAGGAGAACAGTGTCCATCATCTCCTGGATTTGGCAAATGCTCAGTGTCCATTTCCTGCTCATCTCTCTCTGAATCTACAGGATCAAAACTCTCTTGACAAGAACTCACACCTGTATTTGACTCGTCATCTGCCTCCAGATGTTCCTGTAATTCTTCTTCTTTGGGAGCCGTTTCCTCAGAACTCTGTTCAGTCTCCTGCTCTCCTTCAGTATCCTCTTCTTCAGTTTCAGGCACTGCCCTTCGGGTCAACTTTTTGTTTTTTGTCTTGGTTCCAGCCTTCTCTATGCCCGTCAGCCTTTCTTCACCTGCAGAGGACGGCATATCATTTGATACACTACCAGCAGGAGATGAAGGAGCAGAATCAGACTGCTGAGACTGAGCAGAGGAAGAATTTCCACGTTTGCCTGTGCGCGCAGAGCGCCGAGTTGCATGGTTCTCAGCTTGTTTGGTGGAGCCTTTTGATCCAGATCCTCTTGTACTTTTCCCCCCCTTCCCTTTAGGACACGTGACTGCACAAGACTTTCCATAAAGACCTAAAATACCAAATGTTTTAAAAGAATGACATGTCATTTTGTTATCTTTTACAACACAGTGAGACTTTGAGTGCGACTGAAGTACATAAATGCAAATAAAGGTCAAACTGCATCGTACTCACCAGAGGATCCAGGTCCAGGTGAATATGGAGAGGTAGACAGCATGAAGCTAGGATGCAGGGGAAGTGCACGGGTATGTGGACGTGGCCTGGAAGGAAAACTGAAGCCCAAAAGAATGACACATTGGCAAATCAGATTCACACCCAAACTTAATAGTACTTACTAAGCTCAGTGCTGCTTGAAAGTTGTGAACCATTACATATTGCCACTTGTCTAAAATTCATGTGCACATGCAGGAAAGATTTTGATTTTTGTGACCAAAAAGAAGACTTTTTTTGGTTAAAGGTGAAGTGTTATATTTGATGAACATATTCACACATAAAGACCTAAACTCATTAGTGAAACAGGGTGGGGGTAGTATCATGGCTAAGGCCAGCTTTCCATCATTGATGGAATTAAAGCACAGCACTTGTTCTATAAAGAATGTTTAAAGAAGAATAAAGTGCATGTTTTTGGAATGGCCAAGTCAAGTCACAACCCAGAGTTGCAGCTGTTCTGTACAGAGGAATGGGAAAATTCCTCCAAGCCGATGTACAGGACTGATCAATAGTTACTGGAAACATTTATAGTTACTATTGTATGAAAGAAAAAGTTTAAATACTTTTGTGCCACTCACAGATATGCAATACTTGATTATTTGCCTCAATACACAAATGACCAACAATAATGTTACTGTCCCAATTTTGAATTGGGTTCCATGAAGCCATATTTTTGAGGAAATGAGAGGAAAAGGGTTCACAAACATTCAAGCAACTGTGCAACTATAAATCACAATTACTTCCTAACCCCCTCATTCTGACCACATTAATACTCTGGTTAAGGTGTAGAAATTAAGAATGACATTTGTGAAATATATCTAAAGGACTATAAGGTCAGTCCTCACCTGGTCATGTGGGTAGCAGGAGTGGAAACTGGAAGACACTGGTGTCTGGTAACCATATTTTCACACCGCTGTCTCCATTCTTCATCTGACTCCTCTTCAGAAGACACAACTGCCCCTGTGCTGCACAGTAAAATCACTCCTATTTATATGAACTGCAGTAACACACCAATAAATGTACCCAGACCATTAAAATACCTATTTATTGTTATACAACGTTCCAGTGAAACTAAACATAAATCATACTGTATAATATGCCTTACCTGAGCACCTGATATTGTAATTGTAAAGCAGACATACCGTCTGCTCTTAGGACTCTTTGGAAATCCATCTGTAACTAAGTAGGTCTGGGAACAGCCAGTACCTGAATAGGAGACCAACTAGCAAAGCTGGGCTGTTGCTATTAAAAGGTGTTCTTGGCACCAACATGGGGCACCATCCTGTGATCCGTGTAAATCTCAATGCCTCACTGCAGTGATGGCGCATAATTAAAACAGGGGTCCTGACTGTAAATCATAAAAGATCACAAGGTATCATTCTAGAAGAGAAGGAACCTTGATCTCCTGTGTGGCGAGTGTACTGGGATGGTGAGTGAATGGCTGCTGGAGCATCCCTCAGGTGGAGCTGCAAATTGGCGGAGACTAAACGGGATTCCCTACTGTCATATGTTTTGTCTAAAAAGTGCTACCCAAATGTTCATTCACTTTCACCAGTTCAGGAGATACTTTTCATGTGTTTGACCACCTCCTGTAAAATACTTACATGGTCTGGGTGAAAATGCCTAGCGTCTCCCCCTGCTGATCTGATAATCCAGGCTGAAAATTCTGAGCAAGCAGCTGTGATCGACATGTTCCTCCTCTTGCCTGTATAGCACATTAAACAGATATTACACGTACACAGAGAAAAACCTTTAAAAACATATTAAAGAGAACAACATGAATCTGAAGAAAATGCAAAGGCCGCCACAAACCCTTTTCTTCAACACAGCAGAATCAGCATCGCCTGTTGACAACCAACACATGCCAATAACTGCATGTTAGCAAAAACTAATATTTGTTGTTATTAAGATGACTTATCCAAATGCCAAAAGGATAAAAATATGCAAATTTATTCAGAACCAGCTCTAGTAATAAACCTACTTCACTGGTCTACAGGTTAAACAAATACACATTTAGCATCTTGGCTTACCATGAGCTTTTTTGTCTGTCTTCCCTTTTATTTTCGTTTTCTTCTCCCTATATGCAGAATATATTAAGATGAAACAAACACATGCACACACTTACACAAATATAGTTTTAAACTGTTAAGGGAAAAATCTTGTCTACACAAACTTCTCACTCATGACATGGAAGTATGACCGTTACTGAATAAACTGAAAAAGGAAACTAAAAATTTGCATAACTATATGACTATAATCTGCTAATGATAAATGTCAATAACATTTGGGATTTGTGAGTTGTTTGACAAGGTCTGAGGCAAGCCAAGCAGCAAAAGTTACCAAAATTCCATCATTAAAACGGGGGGGGGGCGGCACCTACCCTGAATAACTTCCCACTGCTTTACACTCCTGGCGGTTGCATAAATCAGTGTTGGATATGGTGAGTGGTTTTATGGGGATCTGTAAATCCAGAACAGCTCCATTAAATCAGAACCAGCAGTAAACAGAGGAACATTTTGGTCATGGCAACAATGTAAAGAAAGACTTGAGCCTGACCTTAATGTGTCCCAGGGAAGGGTCCTGCCTGCACACTGCAGTGAAAGGCCTCCGGTCAACTGGACAGACCTGCACAATCTGTGCAGCATCAAACAAAGCAAAGCAAGAGAAGCAAGTTATAAATGCTACAATAGCACATCCTAAATAAGACTTCCATTAAGAAGACTGCACAATTAATCAAAACCGACGTTAATCACAACCTCTAATCAACAATCTTTCTCATGATTATCTTTAACATTAATTATTATCAAATAATTAATACTTTCCCCCAGTGTGTTCATGTACTGTCCGCTTAAAACGGACAGTGTCTGTGTTGTCATGTGACTCCATCCTGCGCAATCTGAACACTACATCAGTGTTTCATTCAATTATTTAAAAATCAAAAGTTAAAATACGCACTCTTTTAATAGGGGAAAAAAAAAAATCATCACTTTAGTAGTGTAGCATATTTACAGTATAAACCATGTAAGTGAGCCATAACAGAAAAAAAAACAACAACAAAATTGTTCAGTAATTGTAATCGAGGTGAATTAATTGTGATATTGATTTGAGTTCACATCACCCAGCCCTACTTCCAAGACTTATGCACTGAACAAGACACTGCTATTAATTTTACTATGGAACATCCAAGACACATTACCATAACACCTGTCTTTAAATTGCGTTCCAGTCCCTGTCACTTCCACCAAAGGGTCAAAGGGCCCCAATGTTGCCAGACGAGCACCAAATATGTTGAGAATTGATAATTGATTGAGAATTGATTTTGAACATGGCTTTAGTCTATGCTGCACACGACAGTATTCCTGCAGTCTGTCCTTGAGGAATCATAAATAACAGCTCAAAATGCTGGAATCATGACTTCCTAATACATAGGGCTGCACAATATCAGGAAAACATGCGATAATGTTGTTGAATGTCGCGATGGGACTATGACTTGAAATAAATAAACAAATATTTAAGTATACAGTGTTAATGTCTTTCTGCTTTGGGCAGACAAGCCAGACTAACGGCATGGGGTTTGCGCTTCCTTTCTAAAACCAGCCGGTTGCGCTCAATGCACCACGCATGGCGTGGGGTTCAGTGCAGAAAGTAGGTGTGCTTTTCAAAACTCTCTCCTGTCATTTTGTTGTCCTGGCTCTCTATATTTCGAGTTTGACTGCGGTGCTCGCCAAATTTCTTTTGCGTAGCGTATGTCGTGTTTGGTTCAGAAGTCCCTTGAGGAATATCACAAGGCAAAAGAGGCTTACATCCCAGCAGCATCCCTACGTATCATAGCACTTTTACTATGTTTTGCTACGTTTGCCACGTGAAACATACAATTTTGTCGTATTGTCATTGCAAGATCAAAAAAATTGGAGAAAAGATCAAAATATCCTAACTCGGGGACCATCTGTACATTATACAGTATGTTTTCAGCATTTCATTTTATGATATATTAGATTTGTTATTGGTTATTTACACTTTATGCACTTGTTTTTAAATGGCTTAAGTCCGAAATGTTTTTTTTAGAATTGCATTTTTTCTTTATTATTTTAAAATTAGTGATGTGAAGAAAAAAAAAACATATCGAAACGACATAATTTTCATCTACATAAGGGGCGGGCATTTAGGGCAGAGTGGCTCCATCTGATTGGCCAAATATATTGTCACGAATGCATAGCAAATCGAAATATACCAGTTATCACTGTTCAACAGTGTTGGGCACATTACTTTAAAAACGTAATTAGTTATAGTTACTAGTTACTTCTTCCAAAAAGTAACTAAGTTACAGCATTATAAAAGTAACTAGTTACCAGGGAAAGTAACTTATGCATTACATTTTTAAGAAATGTTCAAATATGTCAAAAATGTGGATCCTCCTCCCCGCTTAGATGGAAATTTAGCTGTATTTTCACTTATTTGTAATAACACTGATTTTTAAATAAGTGTAATTAATGAAATAGACACTTAAAATGAATAAAAGTCTAAATATAAATAAAATAATACATTTTTAACAGTAAACATTGGACACAAATCTACACTATTCTAATATGTGAGACAAGACACCTATCAAATTTAATATATCATTGTAGATTTGGTCATTACTATGTATATAATAGTAGAATGATAAAACACAATAGATGTTTTAGAACTTTTCATATTTATTGCACATCAACAGGCAGCAACTGGCCATCAAATAGGTCTAAATTAAATTATGCTTGTACTCTACCTTAGCCAATCATCATCCCTTATGCGGCTGTCTCGCACCTCACCAAAGAAAAGAAAAAAGCTTTGCCGCTCCTGTAGCTGAGAGCTTGGTCGGATGAAAACAGCTAACGGTAACGGCGTTGTAACGATGGAAACAGTAATTGGATAGACTACCCGTTACTGAAAAATGACTTTTTTTTTCAGCAACGCTGTTATTTTAACGCCGTTATTCCCATCACTGCTGTTCAAGCAGTCGTTGCAATATATATATCAGGCAAATTGATATTTCGATGACTAATTTTCAATATATTGTGCAGTCCTAGTGGCACATCTTGAAACCCACCCAATTCCTAATTCCTAATACATATATAATACGCTTTTACAGAGCTCTAATGTAGGATTGGGCCAAATGAATTCACATGGTGTTTTACTCAGAATTCCATCTATTTAGAGCAAGTTTAATTAGTTGGTACAAGGGTTTTTTGGTTAAACCACATTGACATTTTTGAAGAGAAAACTTAGAAAAGGTCCTCAAAAACACAAGTATGTGCATGCAAGTAATTAGAAAAGATCTTTTCAAATGTTAACCCTTTTAAACTTATACAGACACACTGAAAAATTTGATTCACATGTTGTGATGCTCTGTAACAGCATGTTTGGCATTTTGTTAATAGTGATAGACAGCTATAATGTATGAGTATGTAGGAACGGTGAGAGGAAGCAGACCTGAGCCCAACGCAGGATGCAGCCGAGACAGTAGACGTGGCTGCAACTGTCAGGAACAACACGCTCTGAATGCCTCGGGACGTTCAGACAGATTGGGCAGCGTTGCTTTTCCTTATCTTCCGACCCGTCCTCTACACTTTGCACACCTGACGTTACAAAACACAAGTAAAAACTCTTCGTTTCATAAAATGACACTCTTGCAGTCACCCCTATTAAATGATTTCAAACATCATTATATCAAGGCTTTGTGATATTTTTTGCCTTATAACACATTCCTCCATCACTAAAGAACTATCATAACAAATCAGATTGAATCCCATTACTGCAACACTCCAACATTATTGCAAATGTGTTATGTTAAATGTAATATTACACTACACATTGCTGTTTAAACCAACATATTTATATATCATTTAATATAACCATAGATATGTTCTAGTTAAACTTCTATACACTGCTGGGCAAAAGATTTTATCAAATGCAGCGGTAGAGTGTGCCTATAGTTCAGTATGTATCACGGTTTTTGTAGTTACGGTATTCGTGTGGTTTCGGTACATTAATGTTATCTTAGCTCTAACATCCAGTAGGTTCTTTGCCTTTTCTATTTCTAGGTCTGAAACAATTACTCAAACAACTCAAATAATCTGTTTACAAAAATGGTTAAGGAAATGTTTCTAGAATCAAAGCTTCGTTTAATTTTTTTTCACTCGCTAGAGCATGCTCCACTTGTGTTTCAGACACTTATTAGTGACGCACAGCATTTGCAGTTCCGCGATCAAGGCAAGATCTGGTCCTTCTATATGTCAAAGTATTTGTGAGATATTCTGTGGACTAAAACAGATGTAAATGCGCTTTATTTTCGCTTTAGTAGACATGTGCTGTTTGTGAGCTTGCGCATATGAGTGCCATTACTCACTAAAATGCTACAGTTCAGTCAAATCTCCCCCTTTATTACAGACTAAACTCATATTTGAAAGTGAAAGTGAGAGATTATTTGTCATTGTGAACACACCACAGCAAACCACACAGTGCACCACAACGAAATGTGAGCTCTGTATTTAACCCATCCGTGAAGGAGCAGTGGGCAGCTAACAAGGGCAGCGCCTCGGGGAGCAGTGCTTGGGGACGGTACCTTGCTCATGAGTACCTCAGTGTTAACTTTACCGGCTCTGGATTCGAACCTGCAACCTTCTGATCATGGCGCAAACACCCTACCGTTACCCCCGACTCCTTTTGGCCTATATATTATTTTTCAGCTACAATATGAGTTTTGTCTGTAATAAATGGTAGATTTGACTGAACTGGAGTGTATTAGTGAGAGTTGTGTGCATGAGTGTTTATACAGAAGACCGGTGAGCCTGCATAATCACCATTTAATAAGTTTACGATATGCAGCCACCTCCTGCTCGCATTTTAATTCTCATGGATCTGCTTTAATCTCAAATATGCCTTTGTGTTCGATTGACAGAAATCCGTCACAGCTAGGGTCCAATGGGCGGAAATCCGTTGAGAAAATGGAGAACTTTAATCCCAGAAAAATCCCACATTTTAAAAAGTAGAGTTTAAATGTCAGAAATACCGAACTATCGTGGTTCACCTCGGTGTAGTGCACGGTTCAGTGAAATACTGTAAACTGTTGTATCCCTAATACATACTTTTTTATCTGAACAAGTGCACCAGTGTGAGTAGGAAGCAACCGTTTAATACAATATTGTATACATCTAGTGCACACTTCGGTATGGAATGGCTGATGAGAGCAGGCAGTGTCAAGTTGTGAGGTTAACCTCGATTTAATTAGTGTCAAATTAAGTTCCACACTGGCATACATCAAGACCACACTTAGGAGCACTGACTCGTTGTGGGAAGCAACCAGACATGAATGGAACAGCGCTGATGCAGACAGCTTGCCCAAACGGCTGAGTTTTTTAAAGACAAACAAGGGAAAAGCTGCCCCCTTCTAAACTGTGTACTCGCTACAGACAGTACATACAATATTGTGAAACACTGTTACTTATTTCAACTGGATTTATTATTAAGTTTAAGTTTGTATATTGTATCTTTTTATTTTTGTTTTTTTATTTTGTTATATTTTTTTAATTCTTTGCCTAAACTGCACAGTCAAAAGAGCGGATCAGGATACATTTCACTGCATAATTTGCATGTGACAGAGAATCTTGAATCTTGGATTTGTTAAACAGAAAATGTAATCATAAAACATGCAAGAAACTGTGTTTGCCTCATTTTCTTTCCAGCAATGTGCATATACAATAGATCAGGAGTTTTCAAACGGTGGTACGCGGGCCCCTGGTGGTCCCCGGCGCCAATGCAGGTGGTCCGTGACATGCAATCCAGTTTCAGTAATTGAATTACTTTTAAAAACTATTAATTTCATTTATTTTATTTCACGATGACATTTCCAGGTGACTTGGCCATCTTTATGAATAATGAATTTAATGCGAATATCTAAGGAAAAAAAAAGAAGGAAAAAAAAGAAACAACTATCAACACACAGTTGAACAGTGTGCCGCAGACTACTGCTTAGTCTGAATGGTGGTCCCTGGGACAGAACCAGTTGAAAACCCCTGTTATAGCTATAAAGCTATAAATGCACAGGGAATAAAATACCTGAACATCACAATTATGGGCGACGAACTGAACTGTGCAGCACGCAAGCAAGAACACACAGCTAACATACTGTACTATACTGTAAACATCTAAACATCCATTGAATACTGCAGAAGTAGCATTTGTGAACAGGTTTTACACAAACTAACACTTAAAGAAATAACTAACTTCCTTGTCCTAAGGCACTTTCTTGCTGAATGAGTCCGCTAAAGTTTGCTGAGTGTGTTGTTGTGCTTGTACCTTGGGTAAGTTAGACTTCTCCTGGACAGTTGACTCCTTAAGCTTGTCGTATTCTTTGTATTCTGTGCGGTGGTTAGTTCGCAAATGGTGAAACAAGTTAGCAGTCGAGCTGTCTTTAATGGCAACCGATTTACCACATAGTTTACAGATTGCCGTCTTTTGAGCAACATCAGTCTTTTCAAACCCGAACCACTGCCATGCGAGTGAGAATGGACCATGTCTGGCAATTAACTCCAACGACATATATTGCGAGGCTGTTTTGTCATCTGGCGCTGTTTGTTCACGCATTTTGAGGCAATGAGCAGGGCTAACTTGTGGCTTGCTGAACATGCACACCAGCGCAACTCGCTTTGCGCACACACAGTGGTCTGAACTGTGTGCGTGTGTGTTTTGGTTTGGGTTTTTTTAAAGTGAGTTACATACTTGATCAAAACAGCAATTAAGATATTATCGAAAACGATGTACATTGCACACGCCTAGAAACACGGTTACTTATTTCAACTGGATTTGTTGTGTTCGCTTCTTTTTTTTGCCCAGCAGTGTAGAGCATAGAACAAGTCAAGCCAACATGGTTTGTTTTGAAAAGTGTGTTTTGAAACCTTAATGTAAAACCAATTAAGTAAAATCGATCTTGTTTCTAATGCTTACTGGATAATAATTTCTTTTTAGCGAATACTAAAAATCGACCTGGACTAACAATATACTCACCCTTCCTGGGCCCTGTGTGCATCTTTGGCTCAGTGTAGGTGTTGGTTCTTCAGGTCAGTCTGTAATGACAGCGAATCAAAATCAGAGCGTGGACGTCAGTGTCACGTCCATTTCAGTGGCAGTTATTGATCACTAACTGATTCATTTAGAACATTTTCACACTCTACACTTTAACATTAAGAGAAAGATATTACGTGCATAGAGATGCTGGTTAAAAATTATCTAAGAAAATCCCAGGTCATAGGCCGTGATTACTAGCTATTACATGCCATTTCATTCTCAAAGTGCATCAGCAGGTTTTTTTAACCTTACAATGAACGATTCACTGAGCTCTCGGCAATACTACAGTCTTGTTTCCTATTGACCCAGTTCACAATAAATAAGATCCCTGAACAATTGATGCCATCAAATCTGGATATAAACTTAACAGAAATGCATACTGTACTTGAATTGGTTCACAAACTTCCACTAGGACTATGCTTTATTTCTTTAAGTCACCACATTCAGTCCTGATAACGCTGGACTGTTGTTTTGACATCAAAAGGCTTTACTCATCCGAGGAAAGTTCAACTAATTCTGTGGAGTTGTGCAGTTAAACAGTAACTTACACCGTCATGAACTGCAGAAAATAACACACCAGCCTAGAATCAAATAAGAATCAGATCTACTTGTGGCTGCATTATTCTTGAATTTTTTTAGGTTCTGTAAAGCTTTACACATGAATAAAAGTTCTATATGAAATAATATTTAGACTACATGTTCAAAAACATTAGGACAGAGGGAAGATTAAGGTGTACAGGGGGCCCTAGGCTACATTTTCATTATTTTAATGAATTGATATTTTTACTGGCCAATTGTGGGGGGGCCTGGCCGGCTGGCACACGAGGGCCCCCCAGGCCATATCTAGCCTGTGCGTTAATCCGCGCCTGTATATATGTGTATGTGTATATATATATATACACACACACACACACACAGTTTAGCAAATAACCAAATATTTCCTAAAATGATTGCTCTAAATCAAATATTCAGAATGAAATGTTACATTTCATGCTTTTTATTTCTGCCTTTATCTTCCTGAGCAATTTTGGTTTATTAGATTTTATGGCTTTGAGCTTTAAGATTTACATGCTTTGTTTTGTGCTACTGCATGTCCGATAACTAAGAAGCATTCAATACACATGAAAATTAAAACTGTAAATATGAATTAAAACTGATCATTTATATTTGTAA
>JAVGVS010000002.1:1605179-1624723 GCA_032718565.1 Distichodus sexfasciatus
ACACATATATATATATATATACACACACACACACACACACACACACATATATATATATATACACACACACACACATACACATTATATATATATATATACACACACACACACACACACATATATATATATATATATAAATATGTTTTATATGCATCTTTCCTTAACTTGAGATCGTGCGACTTCTGCGCGTGCGCACATCGCGATATTGAGGCCGAAACGATATATTGCGCAGCCCTCGTTCTATTTCTGTTAGCAGGCTAGCTCTCCAGCTCCTGCCTCCATGTTGGCACTTTACAGAGACACCCTGCCGCTTAAATTGCATAAAAAACAAACGCTTCTCTTAGCTGGAACATTTGTAACAACTTGCTCATATCGCACACGTTCCGAAAAAGTGTTCAAACTTTGCACCGACTGCCACATACCGACATGACCTTTCACCTCCAGTGCTAGGCCCAAATCCAACTAGCGAGCTAAAGCTGCTATGACAGCTCACACGCTCCTCGACCTGAGCTGTTAGCCTAGTACAAGTCACGGCAGCGGCCGCGAATCGACTTAACGCACCAAACAACTATTTATTGTGTTTTTACGTAACCGAAGGTCTGAGAAAAAAAATCCTGAAGCGTTTTTATTCCGAGAGCCAACGTTAACGCTAGTCAGTAAGTTCACACAACTGCTAGCTTAACTAAGCAATATAAGTTAGCCCGCACGGCTGCGAACTTGTTTTTGCCTCGCGTTTGAGTAGCCATTTGCTAACACCAATCCCCCCGGGCTGGCTAACTTCACCACAAAACCCTCGTTACACGCTCACGTTAACGAGCCGTCCTTATTCTAAAGTTAAAGTGCGCAAGCTAACTTTTTTCAAAAACTTGCTAACTAGCTAAGCGATGAGACTTTTTTTATCCGAGCATTGACGTCGGGCGCGTTCCGAATCGCACACTAGTCAACTAACAAGTACGCGGCACATTGTGCTGACGCGCTGTTCTAACGCACTATCTAGTACTGAAGTGTGTGGTTTGGGACGAAGCCGCAGCCGTATTGCTAGCAGAGCGCGCTAGCAGTAGCTCCGGCAGTGTCAACAACAAAACTGACTTACCTTAGCCGAAGTGCTAGCTCTGCTAGCTAGGCTTTAAAACGCCGCCGTCCCTTGTGCTATGACAGAATGGAATATAGTTCCCCCCCAAAACAGCCAGAACCTATATCCGCCCGATTGGTCAGGACCATGCAGCCTTGGAGCTTTGGGTTTAAGAATGCACCGGCCACATGTGGATCAGGTACTTGTAGATTTGGCTACTGACCGCCTAGCGGCGCTGCGAGGCTCAGCCGTGGAAGAGGGAGAATTAATGCGTCACCGCGTCACAGTTCGGAACCCGTTCGCGGATGCTTTTTTTTTTTTTTTTTTGCTCGACCCGTTGTACGAATTCGTGACGTCAGAAACACCGCGCCGCGCCGCGAAACTGCACATTAGGAACAAAATAACTGTGTAAAAAATTACTAGTCTTCAACGGAGAAGGCTAATAATGTTGCTGTCTACTTGTGAAAACTACTACTGTTAAATTTACAAAGATTGTTAGAGGCGATAATAAAACGTCATAGAAGGACAATGTACCACAGGAGATAAAAAGATTATTTTTGTCACATACATAATTATACAAATACAACATGTAGTGAAATATACCCTGAACGCAATGTAAGACTGTGGAAATTAAATTCAATCTTGCTTTCTTAAGATTACAAGAGTGAATTTGGCTCCCATAAATTGTGGATGAGCCACACTAGTAGTTCTAGACGTACACATAACCACTCATTTAGGCCTCGTTTACACTGTCAGTTGAATGTGACCCAATTCCGATTTTTTGCTCATATGTGACACAGATCGGATCTGTTCCATGACAGTGTAAACGGGAAAAAAACGCATGCATTCGGATATTGTGAGATCGGTTTCAGGCCTCGTTCATATGTGGAAATAAATCAGATATGTGCCAACGCGACTGTCATGTAAACAGGCAGATCGGATTTTCCTAGGCATTGCGTTCTGTACGTCATTAAAACTGCGACAATTTAGTACTTCATCGCGGTTTAATGACGTCGTGTAACAAGCGAATCGGATATGGGTCACAATTTAAAAAACGTGTAAACAGAAGGTCAAAAAAAATCGGATATAGGCAACAAATCAGAATTGAGCATCAAGACCTGCAGTGTAAACGAGGCCTTAGAGATTCAGAACTTCTAAACTGCACCAAAGCTGCAAAGATGCACTTTAAATAGCTAAAATCCTTCTAGAATGTTCATTTCTATTAAAGCTGTTGAATATTTGCTTTTTAAAAAAGTATCTGTTTCTTTACTGTCTGCAGTGGTCAAAGTGATGAGTTGTGATGACATTTATTTAATCCATCTAATCAGTTCTGTTAGGACAGAGCAAGAAAATCTCTGTAGGTTCAAAGGAGAGCAATACACATTAACGTTTATGGTATTTATCAAACACTAACCTGCCATGACATCAATTTTCCATTTACAGGGACAGTTTTGCCTGGAGCAACCTGGGGTAAAGATTTTGCTCAGGGACCAATTGATGGTGGTGCTGAAGGTTTTGACCCTACAACCACGTGGTCCATAGACGAGTGTCCTACTGCTGGGCCACCACTACACCAATTAATACATATATTTACATTTACAGCATTTAGCAGATGCTCTTATTCAGAGTGATGTACATCAGTGCTTTGCAATCCACGCATGTTCTTCAAATTCAATGCAAACTAAGTCACATACCTTTACAAACAGTCAACAAGAATACATGCACAAATACATGATAATAGATTAGTTAAAAAAAATAAAATAATGAAACATGATATCAAATTTGACTTTTTGGCCAATGTTGCTGGGTGATGTGTAATCAAAAGCAATACATATCAAAAGAGGAAATCTAAAGTATTTGCACTTACAACAATATTCTAGTGGTGATTTCCAGAAAAACGTTCCCATATATTTAGCCATTACTGCATGTTGATATTTACATATATACTTACAGTACTTTGTAATTTACTTTTCTTTGTCTTGTGTGTGTGTTTGGACCCCACACCCATTATTTAGTGTTACTTAGAGCAGTGATGTTAGCTTCAAATTGACAAGTGGCTAATAATAAAATAATTTGACTTGTGAAAAGTGTGCAAAGTACAAATACACCGTGAGCATTATAATCCCAGAGTTGGCCCCTTTTTAATGTTCTTTAGGTAATGCATCCCACCACAACCTTTGGAACGTTGTCTTAATTATCAGACCACCATGTGGCGCCGTTGCCTAATGAAATTGAAAGGAAGGAGCGGCCACGCCCAAACCAACCCTCGGTGGGCGTGTTTTTCCCGTTAATGACGCCCGCCCGTTGTCTCAATAGCTAAACGTTGTTATTGGTGGGATTATTTGGCCTGTATTATTTACAAAAGACACCAACAGGGGGCTCTCGAGTTCAGACTAAAGATTTGCATGGTCTCGAAGTGATGTCGCTGTTTGCAACCAGTTTTACAGAAACCATTCAGATGTGTCACTGCCGACATACACAATTTCCAACGTGTAGCACAGTCAATATTTAGACCTAGCATAAGGAATGTGTGATGTATTTAACATTGTTCTATTCATATAAAGAATATTTTTGATTGTAGGTTATATAATTTTATTGCTGGATGTTTTTATTCTGTGAATTTTGGACATCTGCACAGGAAAGCCAGACTTATCTTGCTGAATGTCAGAGGTCACAATTAAAAGAATATAGTGATACTGGAAGTTTACTGAAGGGAGCACAAGAGTTGCACAAGATCTTCTAATGCCAACGGTATTTGTTGTGAAACGGTTATGTCACTAACAACGCTGATTTTACAACTTTAAAATATAAAACATCTTACAAGAAAAATGCCCAGTAAACAATAAGCAAAGATTGCTCATTTAAACATATTCAAGAGACTGAATATGTTTCAGGAAGTAAGTGGTCTGGTGGTAAGACACTCACTTCTGGACTGAAAAGCCATGGGTTCGATTCCCACGGCCAGCACTACCATTTGGTCCCAGAGCAAGAACGTTAACTCTAAGTTGTTGTTGTAGGTTGGGTAGTTTTGTTAGGAAATGAAAGTCGCTCTGGGTAAGAGCATCTGCTAAATGCCATAAATGCAAATGTAAGTAGAGATGAGGATGAGGGACTTATGATCTGGCTGTTTGTAGGTGATAAAGTATAACACTAGCCAATGTAATGCTTCTTGCAAGTCTGTTAAATGTAACAGCCTGAAATATAAACATATAGTAGTTGCCATATCAGTAGATTATGAAAGCTATTGCTGGCATGTTAACAAAAAGTCTGATTGTCATCTGAAAAATATAATGCAATAACATGAAAAATTCTTTTTTTACGGTTTTGGTCCCACCTTAAATGGCAATGAAGTAATGGTACACTGTAACTACTAATGTATTTATATCTGATACAAAGATATGAATGTGTATGCACTTTGTATAAAATCTGCAAGAATGAAAGTGAGTGATTATTTGTCATTGTGAACACACCACAGCACAGCACACAGTGCACCACAACAAAATGTGACCTCTGCATTTGACCCATCCGTGAAGCAGCAGTGGGCAGCTAACAAGGGCAGCGCCCGGGGAGCAGTGCTTGGGGACGGTACCTTGCTCATGAGTACCTCAGTGGTAACTTTACCGACCCTGGATTCAAACCTGCGACCTTCTGATCACAGGGCGAACACCCTACGTTACGCCACCAACTGCCCCACCAGTTACCCCACTGAATGTGAAACCAAAACTGGGAAAAAGAAGCAGTTGAATAAGTAGGCAACTTCAGCCTCATTCTCCACACAACATTAAATCTATCAGGATAAAGAAGCAGGTAAGCCACGGATTTGGCCTCTTTCTCCTTGCAGCGTGAACAGAACAGGGTTTCACATCATTTTCTTCATTTTATCACGTTACCCCAACACTGTTGTCAGTGGTCAAATTAGCCTTTGCCTTCATGCATCTACATTTTTAGCTTTTAAACATTAATATGCAGCATCACGAACACAAAGAGCCAATATCAGTTTATCTTTATACTTTATTGAACATTAATAATATACATATACATAGTGTTTCATTGAAACAAGAGTGTAGCACTTGTAAGACTGACTTCTTTGATGTGAGGGTCGCTCTCCTTGCCCTCTCTTGTTTTGAACTACAGCAGTCTACTAGTAGTGTAAAAGAAATGTGCGCCACGGCCCGATCCACAATATGCTTGCAGCAGAGGAATTGTGTTCTCTACTCTGGAACCACTCTTTAAAAAAAGTTTCTCATTTCTAGCCAGTAGTGGAGGGAAACCTGTCACTGATCTCACAATATAAGCCTGTGCTCCCAAAACTTGTGGCTATAAAAGGAATATAACCACTTAAAATTAGCTGTCGATTTTGTAGTTGAAACTTAGTGAGAAAACTGGCAAAAAATAAACAAAAAGAACGCATATATACACTTCCAACAGCTTGGAATATATACATATATTTACAATATATAAATATAGTAAAATAGATTAAATTACATTGATGTTCTTCCATAAATAAGTGTTGGACAATAACATCTTGGATGACATATGAGGTTAGCAATTGGAAGCACAGTGAGGTTTTTACTAGTGTGTGCGAAGGCCGTGAGCGGCCATTTCACTCAACGGACTTGTGACAGTCTGACCAGTGGACGTGACCATTTTTTCTTCATCTGTCCTTCCCACACCCACTCCGGTCTTTGATTCGTTCGCTCTCTCCGGTTGAATAAGCGAAAATCATTAAGCTGCCAATGGCTAACACTGAGGTGGCAAGTCAAGTACAAACATTGAAAATAATTTTTCATTCCATTGCTCCTCCTAATGTTCATGTACCGATTCTTCTTTAAAGCCTATGGTTTGCCATCCAAAACAAATCAAGATTTTGTAAGGCTTGTCAACACTCTAAAAGGGGCAGCCCAGCCCAAAGACGCTAACAGGGCTAATAGTGAGCAAATACTTGTGGTGAAGCTAGCGATTTAAAATCTAAACCAACACACTGTGAGGTTTCGTACACCATGAGCCAAGACAGCATCTTTGGATAGAGCGTCCATTTAAAACAACCACTGTATGTGGTCAAAAAATTGCATTCTTCCCTAAAGAAAAACTTTGGTGCCTGGTGAATGACAGCAGGACAGCAACCAATCGTTCAGCCTTGCCATTTTCAGCAAAGAGGTTATTGCTGTAAAATATGTCAGCTAAAAGATTACAGTGTGCGTTACAGTAACGTGTTGCCGTTCGACTAAATCGTAACCTCGGGTGAGCAACTAGGAATAAGCATTTTTGTTCATTAGTACATCTATGCAAGCTTTTACAAGTCGACTAAAGTAGTACAGTCAAAATGGCATCGAAGCAGATACGTTCAAAAGCGGTGCGGAAATGTTCGAATTAACGGGATACACGTGTGCGCTGAATATTAAGTGCTTTTCAATATACAAACCAGTATGAAAAGTTTTTGGCAAAGGGTAAAAAGAGAAGGTGAAAGCGACGAGCTGTCAGCCTCAAGTAAAACAAGCTCTTTGCAAAATGTGACTTATGAGTTTGGAGGCTTTCGGTTGTGAGTTATAGCGGCTAAACCCGGCAGCGAGATCTAATGTCACATACTGCTTGAGATGCCCCCATACTTTTGAAGTGTATCAGGAAAACAAATGCAGCCAGAATTGCAGGAAACAAATAACACGGCAACAAAAAAAACAGTAAGAAAAAAAAAGAAAAAAAAATCACCATCTTTGTGGCCTAACAGCATACTGTACAATGTTCAGCACATTCTCTCAGAATGGTATGTAGGTCTTTGCTCTGAGCTGGAAGAAGAGCAGTTTGGTTTTGTTTTGTTCCTATTTGCACTTTTAGGTTTTGGAGCGGCTGGACGCTGGACCCGGCGTCAGCGGAACGGTCGCTCACAATGACGCCATGTGCTTTAGTGCCCGTCCCCGTGAGCCTCTGAAACAGAGGCATTGTGGATCCAGTCAAGGACGATCAGCGTAATGGAACCAAACATAACGATGATTCCACTGGCAAGGAACACAGAAGCCTGGACACACAAAAGAAGTGATGGGATCAGACTAACAACTAACGTCACTGAACAAATTTAACGCGCCCTGTTATTAGAGCTTTATGACATATTATAAATGGTTTTATGAAGGCGTTCAGATCTGCTACTTAAAAACATAACAGCTAATCTTCTTGTCGTCTTATCATGTGACGGGTTTCGGCTGTTAATTGCTTAAGTCACCAAAACTAGCAAAGGCCACAAAGTGAATCGTACCCCTATTTTCTGCATAGACCTCATGGACTCCTTCTTGACCAGTTTGATGTAGAATGCAGAGGGCAGGATGAAGATCAGCATAGCCGCAGCAGAAGCACCTTAAAAGGAAAAGAAATCCATATTTACTAAACCAAATTCTTCTTTTGCTGCTGCCTACATCCTAAGACCTGCTTACATTTCTTTCTTTGCACAAACTTTACCCACCAATGAACCCAAAGATATCCCTGATGGTGGGAACAAAGATGACGAGGATGTTGACGCCGGCCAGCAGGAGGAAAGTGATGGCAATGTGGCGAATCCAGCTGAATTCCTTTGAAGCACACAGCAGCTGGTTCACTGAGGTACGAATCTGAAACAACAGAAGGAAAGGTTCATCAGCTTCTGCTTTCAATGAGTCATGTGCATAGGTATGTTAACAATTACGGCTATAACTATTATAGTTCAGATCTATTATATTTCATTGTCATTCCTGCTCAAACTCTTAGTACTTAGTACACTCTACAAAAACTGACTAAGCTATTTTATCCTTATATGCTACATTATATCTAATAATGCCGCTGATTATAGAGTATCAACACTTACAGGGAAGAGGACCACAGGGACGGTGAGGGTGACGGCGGTCAGCACGGCAAGGCGTACAATCAGCAGCACTACGTCGAATTTGTACACCTTCTTGTAGGTGTGAAGAAGCTCAGGCTCAACCGCATCTGCGAAGGACAAAAGGAATTGAAAATAGACCATTCGATTACTTGGAACTCCACCGAAATGCAGTTACTGGACATTCACGACTTAAAACTGTTGCTGCACAAAGACTGGGGGTCGGGGGGTGTGTGTGTGGTGAAATAAAAGTCCTTGCTTGCATAATTCTTCTAAGCACATCAAGCAAGCCAAGAACATCTGTAAACACAAAATGCTGTGCTCTTGCCATGGCAAACAGCAAATAGGACAGCTGTGAGGGCCTTTTTATCTCAAGCTTTACATAAGAGCTGCTGGAGCAAAGCCCAGGAGAGGAGAGTTCTCACTATCTCATGTTTTCTCCCTTTTATCTGGCCGTGCCTCCAAATTCGTGTTAGATCTTGGCACATTGGTAATTCCCTATTTTTGTAACAGTCACTGTTACCCAAGTGCCTCTAACTCTATCCATAACCCTATTTTCAAATTCCAAAAAGGAATTTTCTTATACTCACCACTGAAGGTTAGGTAGCCAAACAGAGCAGCAAGTAAGTACATGACCAGCATGGCCAGGAATGACACGTTGGCAACACCCTGCATCCTCTTGCGGGAGCGACTGTAAAGAGAGAGAGAGAGAGAGAGAGAGAGAGAGAGAAAGAGAGCATGAATTTCCAAAGCCAAAAAGAGGAGGCTTCTTCAGTGCCATCTGTGCATGTATCTGTTTTTGGGACCCAAAACTTCACCTACTCTTTGAGCTCCTCATACATGGGCAAAATGGCCGGGTGGCACACAAAGGCGAAAGTCAGAATTGGAACTGCGTAAACGGTCTGTGGGAGGAAGGAAGATGAAAGGTCACATAAATATATAAACGTTGAGAAAACTTTTTACAGCTCAGCTTTTTCATCACTGGCAATATGTGCAGTGTTGCTACCTGTGAATTGAAGACGAAGTACTTCGGCTTGCAACTGTGTTCGCTGGAGTCGGCACCTGTGGTGTTGTGCTGCACCAGCGTGTTGTTAAGTGTTATGTTGATGAAGTCGTTGGGCAATGGGCAGGGGATCTGGAACTTCTTGTAGATCACCTGAAAAAGGAAAAAATGTCAGATTAAGTGGTCAATTCATTCTCCTTTGGCACAATGGCTTTATTGTCTGACTGTGGGAGTGTGACCCAAACGTGCAAATGAGTGGCCTACATATCAAGTGTTTCACAACATCAATACACACAGATCTGCAAGCTTAAAATACTCTTATCAAAAACCCATTACCAAGAAAAAGCTTTTAAAAAATAATAATTTTCTCACCACAATAAGGAAGAAGACCATGCACAACAACGAGAACCCGCTTGTATAGCCGAGGTAGCCTGTAAAGTCAAATTACAATATTAGTTTCTTCCATTTCCAGTGTAAAACACTCAAAGGTCACCTCTCCATCTTCTACTCCACTGGAAACACACTTACCCAGGTTTCTTAGCAGCGAAAGTGGCAAAATGATGAAGAAAGTGACCAGAATCACCAAGTAGTCTCCATTGGTGTACCATTCTCTGAAAGGGAGACACACTGAATATGAGTATTTTGGGAACTTCAACCCTATGTACTAGTGTGGCATCTAACTTGACTCTAAACCTGAGCTAAATCTGTGTACACAATTCCATAGTCGACTGCCAGACTTGAGTAACTGGGAACATTGAGTTCTGCATGTTTCATGAGATGACTTTGATGCATTAGGTCACCACAAGCTGCAGCTCGGAGCGGCACAAAGCTTTCTAACAAGAACTCTTTGACTGAGCACTTGAAATAGTGCTTGTGTGCATTACAATAGGACATTTCACCTCCAAAAAAGGCAGTCAGACAACCAGCTTAGGTGCCTGTTAAAAGTCCACCATGACTTAAATAGAAGTCATGATCAGTGTAGTCAACCTGCACTCGAGGTCACTTTAAACTCATAATTTGAAGATTTGAAGAGTTCAGATATGTACAAATATGAAGGAAAGAAACTTACCCTTCACTGTTTGGAAGAAATGCTTGGATGACAATTGGTAACTCGTACTTTATAATGTAGAGATAGCTGGACATGGCTAAAAAGGAAGCAGAGAGAATAATAGTAAGGATTTTTCACAAAGATGTTTATCTTATCACAAAGGCAAATGCTTACTTGTTTACTTAAGACTGGTTTGAAAGGTTACAACTATAGTTAATTTGAGAGTCATACCTCCGATGTTCTGCATGGTGATGGAGCAAGATGCTGCCAGTTTGCCTGGCATCCCAAAAGCCTTGTAACCCAACTGCTCATAAACTAAAGAGCCTGAGTAAAGAGAGAAAATACACCATTAAAACTCTGCCTCCCCATGTAGATCTTAATCAAAAATCACAAAACCAAAATGCTGTAGCTAACCTCCTTCGTTGGCAGTCTTGAGCAGCAGATGCACAGAGTAAAGTGAGAATATGGACACTGCTACCAGCAGAATGCTAAAAAAAAAAAATACCAGAGAATGAATATAAATTATTAAGCTGACTGGCCTAAAATACAGACTTCCTGAAGGCATGATGAATGGCCACTTTCTGCTTGTGTGTTCATGCTTGTGTGTGTGTGTGTGTGTGTGTGTGAGAGAGGTTGAGAGCTTGTAGTTATGCGACACTCGCTGCAGGCCAAAGGCAAAGAGGTGAATGCTCAGTCTTTATAATCCCGCTCCCGCCAGCAGAACTGTCTGAGCCAATCGTAATATCCCCATTCTGCTTTCTACACAGGCACTTAAGTCTGAAATTCAATTACAGATTATAATGGGCAGTAAGGAGGCGGTCTGAGCGGTCACTCTCAGTCTTCTCTTCACTTCTGAGTCTAGAGGTTATGTGCCAGTGCCAATTAATGCAGAGCTTGGTTGATGTGCTATACTAATCTCATAATGAATATGCAAAAACAGAGAGCCACTCTGTCTGCTCTTTGTCTTTAGAATGTTATCTGTATTTGAGATGTCTTGTCAGCTCAACTAACCCGGTGATGCAAGATAAACCCATTCGGTTAATGCATGCAGAAGCTAGCGCGTCAAATGGCCCAGTGCACACCCACGGCCTTTATATAACTGGAGGAAGCCCTGGCCTGCTTACTGAAGTATTAATGTGGTCTATAAGAAGCTTGGCCTGACTGTGAGTGACTTGCCGTGTGAGGCCAAAGCGTTCATGCACTCTTCCTCCTTCCCTCCCTTAAACACACACACACTTACATGTCACGACTGTTTGTAAACACACATTAGGCAGAAAAGGGACTGATCTACAGGGGCTTCACACACTTTATGTTTTCTAGATTTTAATCAACGGATGCAGATAAACTGCTCACATATGCTTGCGTATAAACTGTGGCACACCACAAAGAGGGACTTAATTAATGTCACAGGGTAATTACAGAAAGAACTTCATAGACATCTTACATGTTGTTCATGGTGGCCTAATAAAAGCAGTAATAATTAAGGCTTTTGGAATTATACATTTGGAATTAAACACTGTGTTATAACCTTTTGTATAATTCAAAGTTTATATACATAACTAGATTAGAAAAAAATGGTTGAATGAAATTTGAATGAGGATACTCACACAAACAGGATGATGCCAGTGTTGGCCATGGCATAGGAGAGGCCAAGGATTCCACTGCCCATAATGGCATTACCCAGGTTGAAGACAGACATGCCGAATGAGGCAGTGCCTGGATGCTGAAGAACAAGAAAAAACGTAATATTAAAATCAGAATTCTGAGAAGGAGGAACTGAAAATGTTTTTTTTTTTTAACTCTACACTGAAACCACTCACATATTCTGCTTCATATTTCTTCTTGCCTGGACAGTTGGGGAGGAAATTCTGACTCTCAGGATCCATATCCATGAATTGACTGCAATCAGAACACCACAATGTAATTTGGATCCACACACACACACACACACAAATTTTTTTTTTCTTTTTAAAAAAAAGCACCTGTTCATTGGGACTTTCTTGATGGAACATTCTGTGTAATTGTTGTAGTCGTTGCTGTTGGAACTGGAGCTGCTGTCTGCGTCGTGTGCGATGTTGAAGCGGCTCATCTCCGATTTGCCGGGAGTTGTGTTCATTCTAGGAGCAAATAAGAGGAAAATTCTCAGGTGCGCGTTCGCGTCTCTCGCAACGTCGCGCGCGTGGGCGTCGCCAAGGCAAACGCACAATCGATGCGCACGAGGAATCACGTGACCGCAATGCCCGGGAGGATGGGGGAGGGGGGAGAAGGGGTGGGGGCTGACTCACCGCGGAGTGGAAAATTCCGAGCATCGAGTCGGCGCCGGTCACCGAGGATCCATAAGGACTCCGTTATGTTATGACTTTTCAATTTAATAACAATCCAGATTTTTAGGGCGTGCGCGTTATTTCCGCATTTGAGGTGGAATTTTCCCCACCGGGACGAGTTTAATTCCGTTAGGAGGGAACGTCAGATGGAGACTCGAGCGAGTTGTTTAATGTGAGATGCGTCACACACATATACCTTAATTAAAAATGGAACGTCTTAAAGATGTAACTCGCGATGCGTAAAATATACGAAATTCCCGAACCGATCAATTTTTGAGCCTTACAGTAACGCCCCTGTTTCGCGAGCGCGGCAGCGTCAGACAAATTTTCAATCATTCATTTAAATTTCAGCCGGATCCCCACTGCGGTTCCTTTAGTTTGAAATGAGGGGCACAAAGTATACTGCAGTCGAATATTTACTCACACAACACAGCGCGCCAATTATTTAATGCGGTTTTTCTAAGACCGAGCCTTTTCCGCTTGAACTTTGGGGTAGGAGCTGAAGCTGATGCAAGAGGACACGATTGTGACACCTAATAACTCATCATTACCCTGTCCATCTCGGGCTACACCCCAATATGGATAAATACGCATTATCATTACATGATAAATTTACCCCCAAAACAAGAAAATAACTAAGTCGACATTAATAAATTGTAATAAACGTAAGAAAAAAAAAACCTTCACTAAGCATATTTTAATTTCAATAAACAATTACAAATTTCTTACACCAGACAGAGCATGTTTTTAAAAATAATAATGATAAATACCGATCTTACCTTTGAAAATGTGCTCTCAAAAAATCCCTTTCTTTGGTGCGGGGGTGGAATATTAAACCGCTTCCTCTTTTTAATTCAAGTGTTCCAGCGATCAAATGCCAAATTAACCAGCTTATCCTTCAGAAAATAAGGCGCAATACAGTAACTCTAACAATGATAAATAATGATGATAAATATTACAATAACGCACAGGCAAAGCCAATAATGGAACAAAACAACCGTCTTCGTCTTATTCCAAGGATGACCTGCGGAACCGGCGTCTGTCGCTGCCCTTATATGCTCACGCGTCCGGGGCTGGGGGGCGGGCTTACGTTCCATGGATGACGCGGTTTGTATACAAACACGTAATAGATCCCCATCGCTGGCAGGCTTCGAGCCTATTGTGTGGGGTTCAGTTATCCTACAGAGGCCACCGAGAAGGACTTGGTCTTAATCTTAAAGCCTAACAGTTCATAAATGACAGCTCATATAAGACAGAAAGGGAAAAGGAAGCTGCCTTTTCCCATGAATAATTCAAATGATGTTTCATGACTTCATCATGTGTATCATCAAAAGTTTTTTGATCTATCAGGTCTGATTGTTAAAAATAGAATATGTAATCGTCTAATAAAGATAGTTATTACAGCACTATGACAGAGATATCACATGTTTGCGTGTAGCTCAGGTGAATAAAAAGTCTTATAATTTTTTTAACTCAGGGTTTAAGAGCTTAACCTCCAGATTTCTTCAAATCAGTGAACAAATCCTCACACCTCCACACACATTTATGACATTTATTATTTGCCTTTATAGCTCTTAGCAATTCTAGCAATTCCTAATTGCAAGGACAGTCTCCTCGGACTTAACCTTGGCTTAAGGGCCTTGATCAAGGGGCTCACTTGTGGTAGTGCTGGAAGTAAGACAGATTCGGAGTCAGATTGAACTCTTAACCTCTCGGTCCATAACCAGGTATCCTACCGCTAACCCATCCACCATATTTTTTAAACTGACCGATTGTCCAAGTTTCCAGAACTAATAACAGCATCCTACTGAAAATTCATGAAAGTGACCGTAGACAGTGTAGTTTAGAGAGAGGAGAATGTCAGTTCTTGATATGTGAAGGTCATTTGCTGGTTATTACTGGAATGTGTGAATACTCAAACATTTTTTGAGAGAGAGAGAGGAAGAGAAACACAGAGAGAGAGAAATAGAGAGGGAAATGGTATGTACGAAGAACCTGTGATGTGATTTCAACCACTACTGTTACCACTAGTAACATGCAGGGTAAAGACAAATGGGAGCAGTGGGTTGAGTTTGACCTGTTTTTCCTTTCCTTTAAACGTATCATTCGCGTGAGCACTTCCAGACAGAGGGCCATCCTCACTCGCTGCCCTGCCCAAATCCACCCGCTGGAAGTGATGGCGGACAGAGGGGGACTCCGCTCCGACCTGCATTACCGAAGGCTTAAAGGCTACTGCTGGCTTTCATGTCCTGCCTCAGTTCACAGGCCAGTCAGGGCATTGTTGTTTAGGGTACAATAGAGGACCCAGGGAGGGAATGTCTAACCTATTGAACCAGGACAGGGGCCCCAGGCTGTACACTGACTCTATAGGTAGACCAGGATCAACACACACATTTTTGTTCTGGCTCTACAGTGTGTGAAAGAAAGAACAAACCTTCAGAGGAAGCCAAATCACAACGTGTGATTTCAATGACAAAAGTACATGTATAATTGTAAGTATAATAGTGTACATAAATATGTATTTGTTAGTATTCACCATAGTGTGCAACAAATCTCAGATTACAGTAATGCTTAAAAGTTTGTGAACTTTAGAATTTATATTGAACATACAAACATTTAAACTGAATAAAGGTCAGGACTTGGCCATTCCAAAACATGAGCTTTATTCTTCTTTAACCATTTAACTTGTATTCTTTGTTTCTTTTTAAAACCCTTTTCTATGGCTGCACAGTTAAAGAAAGAGAGGGTGCATTTCCGCTATACTATGTACATGACAAATCAAGAATCTTGAATGTACTTGTGTGGATGGTTGTCTTGCTGATGACTCACCTTCTCTTGAGATTCAGGTCAGGCAGATGTTCTGAATTTTTTTGAATTTTCAGAATTCATTTTTGCATCAGTGATGACAAGTTGCTCAGGTCCAGATGCAGCAGAACAGGCTCCATGATGGGATTAGGTTCTTATACTGGAATGCAGTGTTTTCATTTCTCCCAACATAACAATTCTCCTTTCAACCAAAAAGTTCTATTTTAGTCAAGTCCACCCACAGAACATTTTTCCAAAAGACTTGCAAGCTTTCGAGCAGCACAATACATGGACAGACAATATATTATCATAGGCATATAGACCGTAGTATTCAATAACTCTCAGATTATGAGATTAGTACTGTATGTTATGATGTTACAGATTGACCAAGATTGACTCACATGCAACTAATCAAACAGTTAAGAGCTTCATACATTAAACATGTGGCAAGTTCCTGTGAATGTGCTGCTGAAGAACTGTAGAAGGTGATATACTGTTTTTGTCACCATTTCCTTCTTGTAAGTGAAACACAAAACTGGACATCAAAGAGGAAATAAGAGCTATAAACAAATGTGTAGTGCAGCTGTAACCATGCAAAAATATCTTGAAACCTCAGAACTGGTGGCCATCAAACTGCTGCCATAATTTACAGCAAAATCATACTTAAAGAATTTAGGATTAAAAAAACTTTTTAAAACATTTGAGCATGTTAAACTTGATAGAGTGTGTGTTTAAGAGAATTTCAAACAGTATTATAGCACATTTTCTAAAGGTCATTCAGCTCAACAGAAAAGGATTTGATCTAGGAATGTCTGAAATGGACGAACACTGAAAATTGTTTCTCTGTTTTTTAGCATCAAAAATGATGAAAAGTGTCAATGATTTAGACACAAAGGTGTTTGAGCAACAGTCTCTGTTATTTTACAAGACTTCCTCTTATGGTTAAAAGATGTATTTAGATGCCAAATGAGTTTGTTCTGCACCATTGTCTGTGGTCTACTACTCAACAATCAGCAGGAAATAGCAAAATGCAGATTAATACAAGATAAGGTTTCATCACAACCCTTATCAAATGTACTTGCCCACAACGTCTTGGCCCAGAGGCAAGCAACTTAACAACATTTTGAATTTAAAAACTGTGTAATGGCATTTAATTCAAAAAGAAATGAATTTAAATTTCCTAACACTTACACATTCTACATTATCTTAATGAAGTTCACTTTTCAAAGATATGTCTGGACTGTACTCACACTGTGATATAATTATTTCATATTTTAATTTATAGTACAAGCCAAAGCAGGTCAGTTACTGGTTTAGAATTTCAAAGACACCAAGTAGTGAAATCTGATTAGGCAGCATTGGAAATGAAAAAGAAAATAAAATGAAGCAACTCTGTATATTTAATAATTCTACCGGTCCACGGGTCTGTGAGAGAGTACGTCTCCACCCAGTCCCCTGCTGCGCTGGGGCAAGGGCACCTGATCTTCCCTTGCCCCACGTCTGATGTTTTTTCAATCTCCCCCACATTAAACAAACAGAAGCCCGAAGGCCTGTAAACTGCAGCTATGACCTAAGCCTTGGGAAGCCTGTACAGCCGGAGATCCTGTACATTATTACACTCTAATAATAATAAATTAAATACACACCCATGGGACTTACTGGCATATTTTAACTCAATCTTCCACTAACCTGTATTAAGTATGATACTTTTGTCTGAAAGCCATGAGAATTTGTTAGGTCGGGCCATGACTTTCGAAGCCAGTATATTGCAACTAGGACTTCTTTTCTTTTGTGTCAATGTTTCTTCAAAACGCATTTTTTGTCAATGAGAAACTAGAGTGCTTTCACTCATACAGTGGATCATAAAGTTTGTGAACCCATATTTCCCCGTAAATATGACCTAAAACCCCTCGGTGAAACACAATGGTGGAAGTATCGTGGTTCAGGCCTGTTTTGCTGCATCTGGGCGAGTACAGCTTGTCATTACTGAGAGAAACCCAAATTCTGAATTACACCAACCAATTCTAAAAGACAATTTCAAAATGTAAAGAAATTTTAACATTTAAAGAAAATGCTTAGTTGTGGTTATTGCTGCTCGAGGGGCTCACACCAGATACTGAAAGCAAAGGCTCACGTTGTTTCTCACAGATTTGTAACATTGGATATTTTTCTCAATACAAACAGTAGATAATGTTAATAATGTTATAATGATGATAATAATGTTTTGTCTCATTTGTTTAACTGGGCTTTCTTTGTCTACTTGTTTGAAAATCAGATGATGTTTTGCATCAAATTGATGTGGAAATGATACGATTTTTTGCATCAAATTGATGTTGAAATCTGGACTATTCTAAAAGAATCACCAACTTTCAAGCAACACTGTAGCATAACGAAGTGAAATGTACTGTATCTTTGCACATATGTGTCTTATAAAATGAACAATATACAATGGAAGTGACATCAATTTCAACTGATAATGATCAGTAGTAGTATATCTTACATATCCACAATATAGTCAGTGTTTGGAAGTGTGAAGGATAATTTGGGATTTGGACCATTCTGGTGTAAAGGATGTGCATGAGCATGTGCTGGTGGTGCCCAAGGTTACAACAAAAAAATATCTTGCATATTTGAACAAGGTAATGTTTTAATAATTTCTCAGGATCTGAACTTCCTATTTAACATATTATTTATTAGACATACTGTATCTGATTATTATTGCTTTGTGTGGTAGTTCCCAGAGTTGCCAAATCTCATGTACTGGACCACACACGCTACACTTCTAGAAAAAGACAAAAAAGACATTTTTTAACCAAATAATTTTACACACTGTCGTTTTAGGCTATGAGATCTTTTGAATCAGCCTGCAAGCAACAATGAGCCAATAACATCTGGGATACGCATAATAAATGTTTCATCGCAAAGGCTGAAATTAGATGGTGGGAAAAGAGATGTGCCTGGGCATCTTTTTTGATATGAAGCTTTAGGGTTGTAATCCGCTTAGTGGTGGGAAAGTGGTTTTAGTGCCACATTCCAGGAACTATGGACACACGAGGAGATCAGGGTGAGAGAGAGGAGGCCACACCCTCGGATCTTCTCCAAAATTTTCCATTAAGATTTTCTGAGAAGGACGGCATGACTCCACAGGCTATGAACCCACTGACTCTGTGTTATGAGGGGTTCACCACGGACAAGACAGGGGGGTCACGGGAGCCAAGCGGTAGGCTGAGCCGGTAGAGAGCTGCAGGATTAGGGTGGATCAGATAGAGGACGACAAATACACTGTAATCGGGGCCGCCCAGACGGGAGCCTCAACAGGAAGATCCCTGACGTTTGGTGCCTCGGCCTGGTTGAACTCACAGTCAAGCGCCCAGTGGAACAAGGCCTTGATGCCTGAGAGCACCCAAAATGTGAGTCATTCCTTCATTTCAGGTTATGGAGGCACGTTCAGAAGATCAGCGCAAATCGATGGTGGAGTGTGTGTGTCGGTGATAAGGGACAGAGTCGGCATAGTAGATACAGACTTACATCCAAAAGCCTAAACTGGCAAGCAGTTTTCATTCTTTATGGAATCTTCCATTGTATGGCATGCATTCTTCATCCAGGTCTGGGTGAGGAAACCGTCACTTTAAAAGTCGTCAGCAATTTCCTGAGCAACGTCGTTTACCGCAAACAGCTTAGGGGCAAGAGGAAGTGATGTTGCTCCAGCGCGGACACTGCCAGTTCAGAGCGGAAAAACAAAATTCCTTTAGAATTCCAGCTGTCTCTCTCATGGAAGTCTACTACGTCATAACGACAAAATTGTCTTAATTTGTTCAAAGAGGTGATTTAGGTTTAAGTAAACAAGCTCATTCCTTTCCTTAACCTGCTCACCAAAAATGTGGAGCAATGCAAACCCAGTAGAACAAATATAGCGCACCATGATGATTTCCAGGGACTGGATGATCCGAACACTAAAGTATGTGTGCTTTTAGAGGTGTGTCTTAATGTTTCAAATACAACACTCATAATGATTTTGTCCAGGCTTGTAACAAGCAAAATGGTTAATTGACTGGTTTCAAGTGGTGATATGCATCTTTATTCCCTTGACTTGCCTGTGTTTCATTTCTGTTATCATATTTTGTATTGCTTAATATAAAGTTTAGATGTTTAGCTCAACTGTTTTATTCATTTTCATTCATTATAATGTGTTACATATGCTGCAGGTTAGAGATGTTCCATATTAATGTAGATTTTACTGAAATAGATCCTTTTTGGATGTGGACAACTATATGCCCAGCCTTGCTATGGGATGTGTTTTATACCTTTAATGTAAGCATCATATTGTCTTTTTTTTTTAATGGACCATGAAATAAAATATTAATATTTTGTTTGAGCCTGACACCAAATAATTACTAGATAATAATAATAATAATAATAATAATAATAATAATAATAATAATAATAAT